>OZ012740.1:250550889-250786927 GCA_963859935.3 Lathyrus sativus | reverse complement strand
GCACGAACTGACATCAACAAGATGACAAACCCAACACCAAAAGGATGATGGAGCAAACTAACACCGGCTACTACCTCCAAAAGGATGATAGGGATAACACTTGCACAATCTGACATCAACAAGATGACAGACCCACCTCCCAAAGGATGACAGAGCAAAACTCAAACCGACTACTAGCACCAAAAGAATGATAGAGAAAAACACTCCCACCATCTGACATCAACAAGATTAAATACCCACCACCAAAAGGATGATG
Organism: Lathyrus sativus; assembly: GCA_963859935.3. NCBI lineage: Eukaryota > Viridiplantae > Streptophyta > Magnoliopsida > Fabales > Fabaceae > Lathyrus > Lathyrus sativus. The sequence goes on along the minus strand of OZ012740.1, from coordinate 250,786,671 downwards.
GAGCGACCTCACACCAGCTACTACCACCAAAATGATGATAGAGCATTCGCTCGCACGAACGGACATTAACGAGATGACAGACCCACCACCAAAAAGATGATGGAGCAAACTCACACCGGCTACTACCTCCAAAAGGATGATAGAGATAACACTCGCATAATCTGACATCAACAAGATGACATACCAACCACCAAAAGGATGACAGAGCGAAACTCACGCCGGCTACTAGCACCAAAAGGATGATAGAGCAAAACACTCCCACAAACTAACATCAACAAGATGACAGACCAACCACCAAAACAATGATGGAGCGAACTCAGACCGGCTCTTGGCACCAAAATGATGATAGAGCAAACACTCGCACGAATAGACATCAACAAGATGACAGACCCTTCATCAAAGGATGATGTAGCAAACTCACACCGGCTACTACCACCAAAAGGATGATAGAGCTAACACTCGCACAATCTGACATCAACAAGATGACAGACCCACCACCAAAATGATGATGGAGCGAACTCACACTGGTTACTACCACCAAAAGGATGATAGAGCAAACACTCGCACAAACTGACATCAAAAAGATGACAGACCCACCACCAAAAGGATGATGGAGCAAAATCACACCGGTTACTACCACCAAAAGGATGATACAACAAACACTCGCACGAACTGACATCAACAAGATAACAGACCCAGCACCAAAAGGATGATGGAGCAAACTAACACCGGCTACTACCTCCAAAAGGATGATAGAGATAACACACGCATAATCTGACATCATCAAGATGATAGACCCACCACCCAAAGGATGACAGAGCAAAACTCAAACCGACTACTAGCACCAAAAGGATGATAGAGCAAAACACTCCCACCATCTGACATCAACAAGATGACAGACCCACCACCAAAAGGATGATGGAGCGACCTCACACCAGCTACTACCACCAAAATGAAGATAGAGCAAACACACGCACGAACGAACATTAACAAGATGACAGACCCACCACCAAAAAGATGAAGGAGCAAACTCACACCGGCTACTACCTCCAAAAGGATGATAGCGATAACACTCGTACAATCTGACATCAACAAGATGACATACCCACCACCAAAAGGATGACAGAGCGAAACTCACGCCGGCTACTAGCACCAAAAGGATGATAGAGCAAAACACTCCCACAATCTGACATCAACAAGATGACATACCAACCACCAAAACAATGATGGAGTGAACTCACACCGGCTCCTACCACTAAAATGATGATAGAGCAAACACTCGCACGAACATACATCAACAAGATGACAGACCCTTCAACAAAGGATGATGGAGCAAACTCACACCAGCTACTACTACCAAAGGAATGATAGAGCAAACACTCGCATGATCTGACATCAACAAGAGTACAGACCTACCACCAAAAGGATGATGGAGCGAACTCACACCGGTTACTATCACCAAAAGGATTATAGAGCAAAACACTCGCACAATCTGACATCAACAGGATAATAGACCCACCACCAAAATGATGATGGAGCAAACTCACACTGGTTACTACCACCAAAAGGATGATAGAGCTAACACTCGCACAATCTGACATCAACAAGATGACAGACCCACCACCAAAATGATGATGGAGCGAACTCACACCGGTTACTACCACCAAAAGGATGATAGAGCAAACACTCGCACAAAATGACATAAAAAAGATGACAGACCCACCACCAAAAGGATGATGGAGCAAAATCACACCGGTTACTACCACCAAAAGGATGATACAGCAAACACTCGCACGAACTGACATCAACAAGATAACAGACCCAGCACCAAAAGGATGATGGAGCAAACTAACACCGGCTACTACCTCCAAAAGGATGATAGAGATAACACTCGCATAATCTGACATCATCAAGATGATAGACCCACCACCCAAAGGATGACAGAGCAAAACTCAAACCGACTACTAGCACCAAAAGGATGATAGAGCAAAACACTCCCACCATCTGACATCAACAAGATGACAGACCCACCACCAAAAGGATGATGGAGCGACCTCACACCAGCTACTACCACCAAAATGAAGATAGAGCAAACATACGCACGAACGAATATTAACAAGATGACAGACCCACCACCAAAAAGATGAAGGAGCAAACTCACACCGGCTACTACCTCCAAAAGGATGATAGCGATAACACTCGTACAATCTGACATCAACAAGATGACATACCCACCACCAAAAGGATGACAGAGCGAAACTCACGCCGGCTACTAGCACCAAAAGGATGATAGAGCAAAACACTCCCACAATCTGACATCAACAAGATGACATACCAACCACCAAAACAATGATGGAGCAAACTCACACCGGCTCCTACCACTAAAATGATGACAGAGCAAACACTCGCACGAACATACATCAACAAGATGACAAACCCTTCAACAAAGGATGATGGAGCAAACTCACACCGGCTACTACCACCAAAGGGATGATAGAGAAAACACTCGCATGATCTGACATCAACAAGAGTACAGACCTACCACCAAAAGGATGACGGACCGAACTCACACCGGTTACTATCACCAAAAGGATTATAGAGCAAAACACTCGCACAATCTGACATCAACAGGATAATAGACCCACCACCAAAATGATGATGGAGCAAACTCACACTGGTTACTACCACCAAAAGGATGATAGAGCAAACACTCGCACAAACTGACATCAAAAAGATGACAGACCCACCACCAAAAGGATGATGGAGCAAAATCACACCGGTTACTACCACCAACAGGATGATAGAGAAAACACTCGCACGAACTGACATCAACAAGATGACAAACCCAACACCAAAAGGATGATGGAGCAAACTAACACCGGCTACTACCTCCAAAAGGATGATAGGGATAACACTCGCACAATCTGACATCAACAAGATGACAGACCCACCACCCAAAGGATGACAGAGCAAAACTCAAACCGACTACTAGCACCAAAAGAATGATAGAGCAAAACACTCCCACCATCTGACATCAACAAGATTAAATACCCACCACCAAAAGGATGATGGAGCGACCTCACACCAGCTACTACCACCAAAATGATGATAGAGCATTCGCTCGCACGAACGGACATTAACGAGATGACAGACCCACCACCAAAAAGATGATGGAGCAAACTCACACCGGCTACTACCTCCAAAAGGATGATAGAGATAACACTCGCACAATCTGACATCAACAAGATGACATACCCACAACCAAAAGGATGTCAGAGCGAAACTCACGCCGGCTACTAGCACCAAAAGGATGATAGAGCAAAACACTCCCACAATCTGATATCAACAAGATGACAGACCAACCACCAAAACGATGATGGAGCAAACTCACACCGGCTCTTACCACCAAAATGATGATAGAGCAAACACTCGCACGAACAGACATCAACAAGATGACAGACCCTTCATCAAAGGATGATGTAGCAAACTCACACCGGCTACTACCACCAAAAGGATGATAGAGCTAACACTCGCACAATCTGACATCAACAAGATGACAGACCCACCACCAAAATGATGATGGAGCAAACTCACACCGGTTACTACCACCAAAAGGATGATAGAGCAAACACTCGCACAAACTGACATCAAAAAGATGACAGACCCACCACCAAAAGGATGATGGAGCAAAATCACACCGGTTACTACCACCAAAAGGATGATACAACAAACACTCGCACGAACTGACATCAACAAGATAACAGACCCAGCACCAAAAGGATGATGGAGCAAACTAACACCGGCTACTACCTCCAAAAGGATGATAGAGATAACACACGCATAATCTGACATCATCAAGATGATAGACCCACCACCCAAAGGATGACAGAGCAAAACTCAAACCGACTACTAGCACCAAAAGGATGATAGAGCAAAACACTCCCACCATCTGACATCAACAAGATGACAGACCCACCACCAAAAGGATGATGGAGCGACCTCACACCAGCTACTACCACCAAAATGAAGATAGAGCAAACACACGCACGAACGAACATTAACAAGATGACAGACCCACCACCAAAAAGATGAAGGAGCAAACTCACACCGGCTACTACCTCCAAAAGGATGATAGCGATAACACTCGTACAATCTGACATCAACAAGATGACATACCCACCACCAAAAGGATGACAGAGCGAAACTCACGCCGGCTACTAGCACCAAAAGGATGATAGAGCAAAACACTCCCACAATCTGACATCAACAAGATGACATACCAACCACCAAAACAATGATGGAGTGAACTCACACCGGCTCCTACCACTAAAATGATGATAGAGCAAACACTCGCACGAACATACATCAACAAGATGACAGACCCTTCAACAAAGGATGATGGAGCAAACTCACACCAGCTACTACTACCAAAGGAATGATAGAGCAAACACTCGCATGATCTGACATCAACAAGAGTACAGACCTACCACCAAAAGGATGATGGAGCGAACTCACACCGGTTACTATCACCAAAAGGATTATAGAGCAAAACACTCGCACAATCTGACATCAACAGGATAATAGACCCACCACCAAAATGATGATGGAGCAAACTCACACTGGTTACTACCACCAAAAGGATGATAGAGCTAACACTCGCACAATCTGACATCAACAAGATGACAGACCCACCACCAAAATGATGATGGAGCGAACTCACACCGGTTACTACCACCAAAAGGATGATAGAGCAAACACTCGCACAAACTGACATAAAAAAGATGACAGACCCACCACCAAAAGGATGATAGAGCAAAATCACACCGGTTACTACCACCAAAAGGATGATACAGCAAACACTCGCACGAACTGACATCAACAAGATAACAGACCCAGCACCAAAAGGATGATGGAGCAAACTAACACCGGCTACTACCTCCAAAAGGATGATAGAGATAACACTCGCATAATCTGACATCATCAAGATGATAGACCCACCACCCAAAGGATGACAGAGCAAAACTCAAACCGACTACTAGCACCAAAAGGATGATAGAGCAAAACACTCCCACCATCTGACATCAACAAGATGACAGACCCACCACCAAAAGGATGATGGAGCGACCTCACACCAGCTACTACCACCAAAATGAAGATAGAGCAAACATACGCACGAACGAATATTAACAAGATGACAGACCCACCACCAAAAAGATGAAGGAGCAAACTCACACCGGCTACTACCTCCAAAAGGATGATAGCGATAACACTCGTACAATCTGACATCAACAAGATGACATACCCACCACCAAAAGGATGACAGAGCGAAACTCACGCCGGCTACTAGCACCAAAAGGATGATAGAGCAAAACACTCCCACAATCTGACATCAACAAGATGACATACCAACCACCAAAACAATGATGGAGCGAACTCACACCGGCTCCTACCACTAAAATGATGACAGAGCAAACACTCGCACGAACATACATCAACAAGATGACAAACCCTTCAACAAAGGATGATGGAGCAAACTCACACCGGCTACTACCACCAAAGGGATGATAGAGCAAACACTCGCATGATCTGACATCAACAAGAGTACAGACCTACCACCAAAAGGATGACGGACCGAACTCACACCGGTTACTATCACCAAAAGGATTATAGAGCAAAACACTCGCACAATCTGACATCAACAGGATAATAGACCCACCACCAAAATGATGATGGAGCAAACTCACACTGGTTACTACCACCAAAAGGATGATAGAGCAAACACTCGCACAAACTGACATCAAAAAGATGACAGACCCACCACCAAAAGGATGATGGAGCAAAATCACACCGGTTACTACCACCAACAGGATGATAGAGAAAACACTCGCACGAACTGACATCAACAAGATGACAAACCCAACACCAAAAGGATGATGGAGCAAACTAACACCGGCTACTACCTCCAAAAGGATGATAGGGATAACACTCGCACAATCTGACATCAACAAGATGACAGACCCAGCACCAAAAGGATGATGGAGCAAACTAACACCGGCTACTACCTCCAAAAGGATGATAGAGATAACACTCGCATAATCTGACATCATCAAGATGATAGACCCACCACCCAAAGGATGACAGAGCAAAACTCAAACCGACTACTAGCACCAAAAGGATGATAAAGCAAAACACTCCCACCATCTGACATCAACAAGATGACAGACCCACCACCAAAAGGATGATGGAGCGACCTCACACCAGCTACTACCACCAAAATGAAGATAGAGCAAACATACGCACGAACGAATATTAACAAGATGACAGACCCACCACCAAAAAGATGAAGGAGCAAACTCACACCGGCTACTACCTCCAAAAGGATGATAGCGATAACACTCGTACAATCTGACATCAACAAGATGACATACCCACCACCAAAAGGATGACAGAGCGAAACTCACGCCGGCTACTAGCACCAAAAGGATGATAGAGCAAAACACTCCCACAATCTGACATCAACAAGATGACATACCAACCACCAAAACAATGATGGAGCGAACTCACACCGGCTCCTACCACTAAAATGATGACAGAGCAAACACTCGCACGAACATACATCAACAAGATGACAAACCCTTCAACAAAGGATGATGGAGCAAACTCACACCGGCTACTACCACCAAAGGGATGATAGAGCAAACACTCGCATGATCTGACATCAACAAGAGTACAGACCTACCACCAAAAGGATGACGGACCGAACTCACACCGGTTACTATCACCAAAAGGATTATAGAGCAAAACACTCGCACAATCTGACATCAACAGGATAATAGACCCACCACCAAAATGATGATGGAGCAAACTCACACTGGTTACTACCACCAAAAGGATGATAGAGCAAACACTCGCACAAACTGACATCAAAAAGATGACAGACCCACCACCAAAAGGATGATGGAGCAAAATCACACCGGTTACTACCACCAACAGGATGATAGAGAAAACACTCGCACGAACTGACATCAACAAGATGACAAACCCAACACCAAAAGGATGATGGAGCAAACTAACACCGGCTACTACCTCCAAAAGGATGATAGGGATAACACTCGCACAATCTGACATCAACAAGATGACAGACCCACCACCCAAAGGATGACAGAGCAAAACTCAAACCGACTACTAGCACCAAAAGAATGATAGAGCAAAACACTCCCACCATCTGACATCAACAAGATTAAATACCCACCACCAAAAGGATGATGGAGCGACCTCACACCAGCTACTACCACCAAAATGATGATAGAGCATTCGCTCGCACGAACGGACATTAACGAGATGACAGACCCACCACCAAAAAGATGATGGAGCAAACTCACACCGGCTACTACCTCCAAAAGGATGATAGAGATAACACTCGCACAATCTGACATCAACAAGATGACATACCCACAACCAAAAGGATGTCAGAGCGAAACTCACGCCGGCTACAAGCACTCAAAGGATGATAGAGCAAAACACTCCCACAATCTGATATCAACAAGATGACAGACCAACCACCAAAACGATGATGGAGCAAACTCACACCGGCTCTTACCACCAAAATGATGATAGAGCAAACACTCGCACGAACAGACATCAACAAGATGACAGACCCTTCATCAAAGGATGATGTAGCAAACTCACACCGGCTACTACCACCAAAAGGATGATAGAGCTAACACTCGCACAATCTGACATCAACAAGATGACAGACCCACCACCAAAATGATGATGGAGCAAACTCACACCGGTTACTACCACCAAAAGGATGATAGAGCAAACACTCGCACAAACTGACATCAAAAAGATGACAGACCCACCACCAAAAGGATGATGGAGCAAAATCACACCGGTTACTACCACCAAAAGGATGATACAACAAACACTCGCACGAACTGACATCAACAAGATAACAGACCCAGCACCAAAAGGATGATGGAGCAAACTAACACCGGCTACTACCTCCAAAAGGATGATAGAGATAACACACGCATAATCTGACATCATCAAGATGATAGACCCACCACCCAAAGGATGACAGAGCAAAACTCAAACCGACTACTAGCACCAAAAGGATGATAGAGCAAAACACTCCCACCATCTGACATCAACAAGATGACAGACCCACCACCAAAAGGATGATGGAGCGACCTCACACCAGCTACTACCACCAAAATGAAGATAGAGCAAACACACGCACGAACGAACATTAACAAGATGACAGACCCACCACCAAAAAGATGAAGGAGCAAACTCACACCGGCTACTACCTCCAAAAGGATGATAGCGATAACACTCGTACAATCTGACATCAACAAGATGACATACCCACCACCAAAAGGATGACAGAGCGAAACTCACGCCGGCTACTAGCACCAAAAGGATGATAGAGCAAAACACTCCCACAATCTGACATCAACAAGATGACATACCAACCACCAAAACAATGATGGAGTGAACTCACACCGGCTCCTACCACTAAAATGATGATAGAGCAAACACTCGCACGAACATACATCAACAAGATGACAGACCCTTCAACAAAGGATGATGGAGCAAACTCACACCAGCTACTACTACCAAAGGAATGATAGAGCAAACACTCGCATGATCTGACATCAACAAGAGTACAGACCTACCACCAAAAGGATGATGGAGCGAACTCACACCGGTTACTATCACCAAAAGGATTATAGAGCAAAACACTCGCACAATCTGACATCAACAGGATAATAGACCCACCACCAAAATGATGATGGAGCAAACTCACACTGGTTACTACCACCAAAAGGATGATAGAGCTAACACTCGCACAATCTGACATCAACAAGATGACAGACCCACCACCAAAATGATGATGGAGCGAACTCACACCGGTTACTACCACCAAAAGGATGATAGAGCAAACACTCGCACAAACTGACATAAAAAAGATGACAGACCCACCACCAAAAGGATGATGGAGCAAAATCACACCGGTTACTACCACCAAAAGGATGATACAGCAAACACTCGCACGAACTGACATCAACAAGATAACAGACCCAGCACCAAAAGGATGATGGAGCAAACTAACACCGGCTACTACCTCCAAAAGGATGATAGAGATAACACTCGCATAATCTGACATCATCAAGATGATAGACCCACCACCCAAAGGATGACAGAGCAAAACTCAAACCGACTACTAGCACCAAAAGGATGATAGAGCAAAACACTCCCACCATCTGATATCAACAAGATGACAGACCCACCACCAAAAGGATGATGGAGCGACCTCACACCAGCTACTACCACCAAAATGAAGATAGAGCAAACATACGCACGAACGAATATTAACAAGATGACAGACCCACCACCAAAAAGATGAAGGAGCAAACTCACACCGGCTACTACCTCCAAAAGGATGATAGCGATAACACTCGTACAATCTGACATCAACAAGATGACATACCCACCACCAAAAGGATGACAGAGCGAAACTCACGCCGGCTACTAGCACCAAAAGGATGATAGAGCAAAACACTCCCACAATCTGACATCAACAAGATGACATACCAACCACCAAAACAATGATGGAGCGAACTCACACCGGCTCCTACCACTAAAATGATGACAGAGCAAACACTTGCACGAACATACATCAACAAGATGACAAACCCTTCAACAAAGGATGATGGAGCAAACTCACACCGGCTACTACCACCAAAGGGATGATAGAGCAAACACTCGCATGATCTGACATCAACAAGAGTACAGACCTACCACCAAAAGGATGACGGACCGAACTCACACCGGTTACTATCACCAAAAGGATTATAGAGCAAAACACTCGCACAATCTGACATCAACAGGATAATAGACCCACCACCAAAATGATGATGGAGCAAACTCACACTGGTTACTACCACCAAAAGGATGATAGAGCAAACACTCGCACAAACTGACATCAAAAAGATGACAGACCCACCACCAAAAGGATGATGGAGCAAAATCACACCGGTTACTATCACCAACAGGATGATAGAGAAAACACTCGCACGAACTGACATCAACAAGATGACAAACCCAACACCAAAAGGATGATGGAGCAAACTAACACCGGCTACTACCTCCAAAAGGATGATAGGGATAACACTCGCACAATCTGACATCAACAAGATGACAGACCCAGCACCAAAAGGATGACAGAGCAAAACTCAAACCGACTACTAGCACCAAAAGAATGATAGAGCAAAACACTCCCACCATCTGACATCAACAAGATTAAATACCCACCACCAAAAGGATGATGGAGCGACCTCACACCAGCTACTACCACCAAAATGATGATAGAGCATTCGCTCGCACGAACGGACATTAACGAGATGACAGACCCACCACCAAAAAGATGATGGGGCAAACTCACACCGGCTACTACCTCCAAAAGGATGATAGAGATAACACTCGCACAATCTGACATCAACAAGATGACATACCCACAACCAAAAGGATGTCAGAGCGAAACTCACGCCGGCTACTAGCACCAAAAGGATGATAGAGCAAAACGCTCCCACAATCTGATATCAACAAGATGACAGACCAACCACCAAAACGATGATGGAGCAAACTCACACCGGCTCTTACCACCAAAATGATGATAGAGCAAACACTCGCACGAACAGACATCAACAAGATGACAGACCCTTCATCAAAGGATGATGTAGCAAACTCACACCGGCTACTACCACCAAAAGGATGATAGAGCTAACACTCGCATAATCTGACATCAACAAGATGACAGACCCACCACCAAAATGATGATGGAGCAAACTCACACCGGTTACTACCACCAAAAGGATGATAGAGCAAACACTCGCACAAACTGACATCAAAAAGATGACAGATCCACCACCAAAAGGATGATGGAGCAAAATCACACCGGTTACTACCACCAAAAGGATGATACAGCAAACACTCGCACGAACTAACATCAACAAGATGACAGACCCAGCACCAAAAGGATGATGGAGCAAACTAACACCAGCTACTACATGTCGCTACTGCGAAAATCGGCGCCGGCTGCACAGAAGAGTCGCCACCGTGCGTTATTTATCCCACGGGAGGGAAAGGAAACGCTCAGAGTAAACCTCGCACAACACGGGAAAGGTATGGTCGTCGCAACCAAAACCTGGGTTCGGGAGTCGGTTACGCAAGGGGAAGGTATTAACACCCCTCACGTCCGTCGTGCTCGACGGGATCCACGCTTGTTTTCGGGTATGGATTGTTATTCTATCTATACTAAGGTTAAGGGTTAAAAGAAAATAAAACTGAAAATAAAAATGACTCGGCAAAGTATCGCACTTTATGCCTACGTATTCCCGTCTGGAACGAGAAATCAGAGTCAACGTAGTTCGCCTACCTACGGGAAAGGAGGGGAAGGTTGCTCGCTAGGATATCGCATCCTATGCCTACGTACTTTCACACGGCATGAAAGATCAGAGCAAACGTAGTTCGGGCCACGTACGACACAAGTCTGTCTTGGTTGATTTTACTCCTTCTGAAAAAGGGTTTCTTGATTAGCAGTCCCGGCGGACAAAAATGACGTCTTGATGAGTTCACATTCTTTTACGGAAGAAGTGTCTTTTATTGTGTTTGAAATCTTTATGTGTTTTTCTGTTTGTTTTGAGAGAGAAGAGACAGAACTCTAACCTACGGTTGCGAAGGGAATCAAACTAACCTAATGTTATCATGCATGGGTTAAGACCTAGTGTCTATCATGCTCCTCTCTTGCACAGAGAGAAACAGAGATCCTACGGGATAGGCAGAAACAGAAACAATAACAGATATAATAAAGCAGTAAAATGCATGGATGCAACAGTACAAGCGAGGCAAGGGAGTCCCACTCAACCTCGAACCTAGAAAACAATAGGCAAAAGTGAACAGACTTCACTTTCAACCCAGCAGGGTAAACAGCAAACAATACAGTCCAGTAAAATCAAACAAGTACATCAGGAATGAAATACAACAGCAAAAGAAACAGCATCAACAACTCTGAATCAACATCTAGCTTCAAGTAATCTCCAATCAGCTACAGGCTTCAACAAGCATCAATCTCCATCTTCATGGCCTTCAGGCAAGGGCTTTGATCATCAGTCTTCTATAAGCAATGGCTTTTCTTCAAGTCTCCAATCTTCAGGGATGAACATCAGTCAACAAGAGGAGAGGAATGTTAAACAGTAAATTGCCTACCAAGGGTGGCTCATTAACTGTTAACATTATACAGACAGGTTTCTCTCAAAAGTTCTATCTTCCAAATACATTCACTGATCCTTCCAAAGAAAGGAGGTGGATATTTGAAATAGACTTTGAATCATAGAGAAAGGATGGATGCAGACAAGGCATTCCATGTTTGAGAAACAAGCTTTCTAATCTAGAGCTCTGCCTAGCTCCTAAACCCTAGTCTCCTCAGCAGCTGCTAGCAAGAACCTCCTCTTCAACTCTGGAAGTTGATCTTCAATCTCTGGCTCTCCAATGGTCTTCATCTCCTCAAGTCTTCAGCTCTCCCAAGTCCCCAGACAATCCCAATACCCACACAGACAAATCAATAATCCCCAGAGGGCACACCACACCAGTCAATCAGATATACACAGAGTATTAATAGCAGTAGGGGAGTCCTGAATTTTCTCTAAGGGATCTAATAACTACCCATAGCCCCTATAGTCCCATAACTAATCTAGTTAAATCCTAAGTCCTAAGGGAAAGAATCAAACTTCCTAAGTCATCACCTAAAAACCCTAATTTGCTCATGTTTGTTCAAACCTACACTAAGCACCTAAATTTAATTTCTAAAAATGGGAACTAAATTGTATCTACAAGTTCAATATCTCATCTAAGCAACCTAAAAAGAATGAACAAAAAATATGAAAGCATCTAATAGAACAAAAATTAACAAAATCATGCATGAAATGAAACTTTTTAAAATGCTATTTATTTGGAAAATATGGGAAAAATATCAAATAAAAAATAAAATGCAATTTTTATTTTTTATAATTTTCTAGACTCTTTAAAGAAAATGATGCAAACAGAATGAATTAAAAATAATATTTTTTCATTTAGTTATGATTTTTAGAAGATTAACGAAATATGAAGAAAATTAAAAAGTAAAAAAGACAAGAGAAGGAGGGAGGGGGTACTAATAGCAGATGCGCTCAGTTATGTTTTGGATGGGCCAGAAGGGTGGGGTGCGCGTAGCACTTTCTTACTAAGCCCAGCTTGAGTCTGAATTAATAAAAAACGAAAAAAACCAATCAAGGAGGTGGGAGGTGTATTCAGTATGTAATTCATGTGTATTTCCTGATGGGCTTGCATTTGGGTGGTGTCTTTAGCAATGTTTACTGAAGCCCAGCATGCTTCATTAAAAGAAACGCTGCGTTTTGCTTCGTTTGAATTTCCCTCCGTTATTTGATTTAATCGTGGCCGTTAGATGAGGTCTGGGGTCAATGGTCCACATGGAATTGGACGGACAAGATTATATCTCCTTCCTTGGATCTATGCTAGGGTTTCAACTTCCATAACCATGCATTCAACGTGCCAGCTTCCTCCTCTCAGTACTCTCTCATCAAGCCATGAATCAACACGATGTAAAAAACAAAAATGCTCCAATTTTCTTCCTCTACAAGGCTATGGTCATAGTTTGCACTGAAACTCAGTAAATCACTCAACCCGAGCGCATGACGTTCTTGGTTCCATTAAAATACTCTGCAACTCATCCTCAAGATTCTTAACCAAACCTATACTACTTTAAACTACACTTCACGTAAATCATTCTGCACTAACAACCTAAGATTATTATGGCCTATCCTAAGAGTTCTAAGTCAAACCAGTTCTAACAACCTGCTATGAACTATCACTAAACTACTCCTAATTAACCAGAAATGTTCTACTAACATCCTACATCATTATTATACTAACAAACTAATGTAAATCTATCTATATCAAGCAAGTGGGAGTAATTTGCACCTGGAGCAAAATCTTGTGGATGATGATGAAATTCGTGGATCTGAGAGCCTTGATGCTTGGATCTGGATCTACTCTTGCTATATTTCATTCTGTATGCAGCACCTTGATGAATTTGGCCTTGGATCTTGAGTTCCAATGGAAATTGCAATTTGAATGTTGTTGATGAAAGTGCACGAAATTGAGTAATAACTTCCAAGAACTTGATTGATTCCTACTCCATGATGATGATTGAGTATGATGAAAACAAAAATTGGTGATGATTGATGAAGAATTCGTGGAATTGAAATGAATTTGCAAATTGGAGGATGAGAGAAAAATGAGAGAATTTGGTGGAGTTTTTGCACAAATGAGGATTCAACCCTTGCTCAATTCTGATTTCATGAATATATAGTGCTCAAATGAATCTTCTAGAACCATCTTGCAACTTCCCTTGCATTCCAAATTGAATCCATTTTGGTTATGTTTCTTCAAATGCAAGTAACCATAAATAACTTTTCTTTTTCCTTCTAAACTCAAAAAAGTGCTTGAACCATTGTCTTTGAAATGTCTTTTCCATTCAAAATGACCTATAATTTTGCATCATTTGACCAAGATATGAAAAATCTCATTTTTTAAGCCATTTTTCTTCATTAAATTCACCAATTTTGAAACCTTGTGCTATGAACTTTTCCAATCTCTCATGGTCACTTTTCTAGACTCAAAATGTCATTTGGAGCAAGTTTGATGTTGTAAGTTTTTCCATTTGAGGCCTCCTTGTATGAGTTTTGGACATAGGTTAAAATGACCTGTAATTCACAAATGACCAAAATACCCTTTGCTTGCCAAGACCATAAGTTGAGCTCCACACATCATATGAGGGCATGCTATACCATTCTAGAAAGCTAAGACAATGAGGAACAATTCTTATGTTGACCAGAAATTCACTTGAAATCTCCTTGATGGGTAAAAATTGCTTGGAAGTCAAGCCACTTTCACAGACAAAATTTCAGATACCTCAGATGACCTGTAACTTGCAAGGACCATAACTTGAGTTCTATAAATCTCCTTGATGTCTTCCACCACTCAAATTAAAGGTCTTGAGATCCTCTACAAGTTTCATGTTGGCCAAGGATCCATTTGAAGCTAGCATTTTGACTTATCTTGCTTGGAAATTTGACCTAAACTAGGGGATTTTACACAGAAACCCTAATTTAGAAGCTCCTCTTCTCCTTGATTTCTCTTGAATTCTTCTTGGCATATCTCCATATCCTTCTTTATATGTCCAATGATGAACCCCACATCTCTCCACTAGACTTGAATGCCCCTTAAATCAGTCAATTGACCTAGGGTTGACCTAGGGTTGACCCAGATGAAACCCTAGTTGACTGCCTTCAGCTATAGCTCTTGTGCTCTCATCAATGACTTGTCTCCTTCTTTAAATGAATTTCTAAGTCTCTCATAATGTCTAGATACTCTCCATGCCTTCAACTCACAGCTCACAACCCTCTTGTTGACCCTCAGATACCCTCAGCTAGGAGATGGACTCAAGGCTTGATCTGCTGAACTCTTTGCTTTCAAATTTTTTCCTGATGAATTGAATGAGATTGAATTGGGATAATAACCTCTTGATAGGCTTCTAGAGATGAGAATAATGATTGGTCCCCCTGTTGTATGACTTGCTATGCTTATGCTATGCAGATGATTAGACTATGCACATGACTCTATATGCAAATGCTAATGACATTGAAACATAAACCAAGTGAATAAGGTTGGGCAAATTTTAGGGTGCAACAGCTGCCCCTATTCAAGCGGCTTGGACCCGATTGGGTGAAGAGCCCGGAGCCTTCAGACATTCGCGGTACGAGACGGTTGAATACTAGGAACCCAGAAATTTGCCAACCGCAAAAATAAACTGCGCCACTGCTTGGGGAACGACATTCATCAGCTGAATTTAACTGTTACGGCAACCCACTGATCTCGTGCGACCGTGCTGGGGATTGTCTTCATCGTTCTGAAGAGGATTCTGTCATAACAGATTGCTTGCTTGTTCACGTTAGGACTCTGTCTGGCATCAATACGAAGAAATCTCAACTAAAACCTGTCCACGTTAGGACTCCACTTGCTGTTAACCCAGAAAAATCTCGGCAACTGGGGATAATTCGTCTGCATTTCTATAAACTGAATCGTCCACGTTAGGAATAAAACTCTTCCACGTTAGGAGTAACACCTGTCCACGTTAGGAATCATTTCTTCTGTATCTGTCCACGTCAGGACTAACCCTTTCATCTTTCCACGTCAGGAAGCAATCTTCTTTCCACATAAGGAGAACTATATCAATCTGTCCACGTAAGGAATCCAATACCACTTGACATGTCCGCGTCAGGACTCCAATCTTTCCACGTAAGGAATCCAACTTTGGTTCTGAACCTGTCCACGTCAGGACTCAACTTTCCACGTAAGGAGTACATCATTCTTCCACGTCAGGAATCAACTTTTCTCGAATCTATCCACGTAAGGACCCTAATTTTTCCACGTAAGGAATAAATCTTCTTTTGAGTCTGTCCACATCAGAACTAAACCCCTTCCATGTCAGGAATACACTCTTTCTTTCCACGTCAGGAATACAAGCCTCTTTCCACGTAAGGAATGCTATCCGTTTTCCACGCAAGGAAACATAACTTTTCCACATAAGGCAACCAATTCCTTCCGATTTGTCCGCGTCAGGACTACATTTTTCCACGTAAGGAATGCCATCTTAATCTGTCCACGTAAGGACTCCACTCTTTCCACGTTAGGAATCACCTCTTTCCACGTAAGGAATCCTCTTCTGATATGTCCGCGTAAGGACTACATCGTCCACGTTAGGACCCACTTCTCCCCGTTAGGAATAATAATTTCTTTGATTTGTCCACGTCAGGACACTGATCTCGTCTTGATTTGTCCACGTAAGGACTACATCTTTTCTGCTGAGAGAATAGATCTTGTCCATGTCAGGACTTAGTTCTCCATTGATCCCAACCCACAAACTTCTTAGCAGTGACGTGACAGCGACTTTGAGATGGACTCTACTGGGGATGTCTGGAAACCAAACTATCGGACGCCTGTTCTGATAACCGGCGGTGGCCTCTGAAATTCTGATTCATGGAACCCCTGATGACAAAAGAGAAACTTATCCTGATAACTCTGTGGGGAATACTGCCGAAACTGACATTATCATTGGATGTCTCATGCCGAGATCTTGAATGTTTGGTTGTTCATTTAAGAAAGAGTTCTCTCCACCTGAACTGCTAGAGTACAGAAATTGCTTCAGCAAAATAAACGCTGAAGATAATGCCGACTCCGCCGGGGATAGCCAGATGCTACAGAATTATTCCAGCAAAATAAATGCTGGGAGGATGAAGTCAACCATACTGGGAAGTTGGGAACTCAAAACAAACACCCTGTTGAGGTAACATCCTGCTGGGGAATATAACTTTGCTGGGGAGTAGCGGATGTGCCTGGTATGATTGAACTTTCTGCTGGAACGTGAACTGATATTACACAGTATCCTTGACAAAATAAATGACAGGACCCACCGCCAACTCTACTGGGGAGAGTCTTGATCTCCGGGTTCCACTGGGAGGAAAGAACGTTTGCTGAAAGGAGAGGACTCCGCTGGAGGTGGGACTATTCTCTCGGGGAAAATCCACTGACTCCGCTGGGGGAGAGGATGATTCTCTCGGGGAAAGATGAACCTGTCTGAACACAGCCTTACGATCTTGGAATCGTCAATTCCCTTTGCACATGCTACGACTAGCTGGAGAGTTCGATCCTTCTTTAGGAAGAACCTGCATGACCTGCGTGAAGACTGAGTCTTTCGTTATTGCAATCTTTCGATCATTTTTCTCGTACAGTTAGGAAACCTGCAACAACACAAGCAAGACAAGACAAGCCTATGCAACCAAATCAACTCAGGTTAGCGACGTTATTTTCAGTTAATTCAAAGCTTTAGCAACTGTTGACAAGGGCCAGCAACGTTATACTCATGCTAGTTTCATCAAACTTAGGCGTTAATCATGCACAAAACAGTAAAGAACAGTGTCAAATACTGAATAACGTGTTTTATTGATCGGGCCCCCGAATGGGCGGAGTTTTGTACACGGGATGTAACTCCTGAAATGAGGAAGCTACACAAAGCAAATATACAAGTATACAAGTATGCGCAAGAAGCATAAATGTTGACAACTTAAATTTGTACATATGTCGGCAACGGGACGCAGATGAACACCACAAACTGATCCTCCCATGACTCGTCCGACTCTAATACTTTTCCGGTATCCCCCCTTCTGAAGAGATTGTATCCGATAACTGGCTCCTCAAATATATTCTCCCGCATTGATGCTCATTGCAATTATCCAATCCGGACCGCAGTCATTTGCTTTTCAAATCCCTAACTTTTGCGTGAACCGCCCTTTACGGGTTTTCAGTTCACCGGGATACCCTTTTTTGCCGAAGCCGCCCAGTGTAGGTTTTCAACTTCGCGGGTGTACATTTTTCAATTTTATCCCTAACTTTTGCCCGAACCTTTCATTCTGTTTTTGGTTCGCCAGGATGCCCCATTTTTGCCTGGACTCTCTTTTTCTGTCCAGCGGGTCTATTTTAAGCAAAGTATTTTTTAACTGCGTCCGAATTCACAGGTGACACAAAGTCTTCTCCGTCCATGGTGGACAACAACAACGCTCCTCCTGAGAAGACTTTACTAACAACGTATGGCCCTTCGTAGTTGGGGGTCCACTTGCCCCTGTGATCTGCTTGCGGCGGGAGAATCCTTTTCAGCACAAGGTCGCCCGTCTGAAAGCTTCGCGGATGTATCTTCTTGTCGTACGCCTTCTTCATTCGGCTCTGGTACAAACGACCATATGCTAGAGAAGCTAGCCTCTTCTCATCCATCAAACTCAATTGATTCAACCTGTCCTTCACCCATTCTGCCTCGTCCAGCTGAACGTCTCGCAATACCCTCAGAGAAGGGATCTCAACCTCTAATGGTAATACCGCTTCCATTCCGTATACCAACGAGAACGGAGTTGCCCCGGTTGATGTGCGTACCGTCGTACGATAACCGTGCAAAGCAAAAGGTAGCATTTCATGCCAATCCTTATAGGTCACCACCATTTTCTGAACAATTTTCTTGATATTCTTATTGGCCGCCTCAACAGCGCCATTCATCTTGGGTCGGTAAGGAGAGGAGTTGTGATGTTCGATCTTGAAATTCTGACAGAGCTCCTTCATCATTTTGTTGTTTAGATTTGAACCATTATCCGTGATTATCCGCTCGGGAATCCCATATCGGCAAATGATATCTCTCTTGATGAATCTGGCCACCACTTGCTTCGTTACATTTGCGTAAGACGCCGCTTCCACCCACTTGGTGAAATAATCGATTGCTACTAGGATGAACCGATGCCCGTTAGAAGCTGTCGGCTCGATCTTTCCAATCATATCGATTCCCCACATCGAGAATGGCCATGGAGATGACATCACATTTAGAGGACTCGGAGGCACGTGTATCCTGTCGGCATAGATTTGGCACTTGTGGCACTTCCTCGCGAACTTGAAACAATCAGTTTCCATCGTCAGCCAAAAGTAACCTGCCCTCAGCAGCTTTCTCGTCATAGCATGCCCACCAGCATGCGTACCAAAGGTACCTTCGTGAATTTCCTCCATGAGAAGCTTTGCCTCTTTCTCGTCTACACAACGCAACAGCACCAAATCGTGATTTCTTCTGTATAAGACGCCATCCGGATTCAAGTAGAAATTACCCGCTAATCTCCTGAGAGTCTTCTGATCTTGACTGGATGCCCCAGCCGGATACTCTTTATTCTTCAGGAAATTAAGGATATCAAAATACCACGGTTTGTCGTCAGATGCTTCATCGATAGCAAATACATAAGCTGGCCTGTCAAGCCGAGAGATAATGATTCGGGGAGCTTCGTTCCAGAAGTTGACCTTGTACATGGAAGACAAAGTGGTGAGAGCGTCAGCCATTTGATTCTCTGCCCGCGGTACATGATGCAATTCAACCTTGTCGAAGAAAGGCAACAATCTCCTTGCATAATTCATGTAATGTATCAAATTAGGCTGACGTGTCTCCCATTCCCCTTTTATCTGATTCACTACCAGAGCTGAGTCTCCGTATACATCTAGATGTTTGATTCGCAAATCAATGGCTTCTTCAAGCCCCATTATACAAGCTTCGTATTCGGCCTCATTGTTGGTAACGACAAAGGTCAATCGGGCAGTAAACGGGATGTGCGACCCGTGTGGCGTGGTGATGATTGCCCCTATTCCGCTACCGTAAGCATTCACGGCTCCGTCAAATATCATCTTCCATTTGGACCCCCACTCTGGTCCTTCGTCTGGCAACGGCTCTTCACAATCCTTCATCTTTAGGTACATGATATCCTCGTCAGGAAAATCAAACCTCATCGATTGGTATTCTTCAATAGGCTGCTCCGCCAGATACTCAGACAGCACACTCCCCTTTATAGCCTTTTGCGAGACGTATTGGATATCATATTCAGTCAAGACCATCTGCCAACGGGCAATTCTACCCGACAACGCTTGCTTTTCAAATACATATTTGATAGGATCCATCTTCGAGATGAGCATGGTTGTATGATTCAGCATGTACTGCCTCAAACGCTTGGCGGCCCAGGCTAGCGCGCAACAAGTTTTTTCCAGCATTGAGTATCGAGATTCACAGTCTGTAAATTTCTTACTCAGGTAATAGATCGCATGCTCTTTTCTCCCCGTCTCGTCGTGTTGACCAAGAACACAACCCATGCTTCCCTCAAGAACCGTCAAATACATGATCAAGGGTCTCCCTGCCACTGGGGGTATCAAAATAGGAGGCTCCTGCAGATACTTCTTTATTTTATCGAACGCCTTTTGACAATTTTCGTTCCACGTTACAGCTTGATCTTTCTTTAGCAACTTGAATAATGGTTCACACGTAGCAGTTAGGTGAGATATGAACCGAGCGATGTAGTTCAACCTCCCTAAAAACCCGCGCACCTCTTTCTCTGTTTTAGGCGTCGGCATTTCTTGAATCGCTTTTATTTTAGCAGGATCGACCTCTATTCCTCTTTCGCTTACGATAAACCCCAGCAGTTTACCCGATCTCACCCCGAAGGTGCATTTATTAGGGTTCAGCCTCAGCCTGAACTTCCTAAGTCTTTTAAACAACTTCAGCAGATTCACCAGATGCTCTTCCTCCGTCTGGGATTTGGCAATCATATCGTCAACATAAACTTCGATCTCTTTATGCATCATGTCATGGAAAAGAGTCGTCATCGCACGCTGATATGTTGCCCCAGCATTTTTCAAACCAAAGGGCATCACTTTGTAGCAAAATGTTCCCCACGGCGTTATGAAAGTAGTCTTCTCCATATCCTCTGGCGCCATTTTAATTTGATTGTAGCCTGAAAAGCCATCCATGAAGGAGAATACGGAGTACTGGGCAGTATTATCAACTAACACGTCAATGTGAGGAAGTGGAAAATCGTCTTTTGGGCTTGCTTTATTCAAATCTCGATAATCCACGCACATTCGAACCTTGCCATCTTTCTTTGGCACTGGTACGATGTTGGCAACCCATGAAGGATACTTCGTCACAGCCAGGAAACCAGCGTCCCACTGTTTCTGCACCTCCTCTTTGATCTTCATTGCCATATCTGGTCGCGTTCTGCGAAGCTTTTGTTTGACCGGCGGGCAATCTTCTTTCAATGGCAGGCGATGCACGACCATATCCGTATCGAGCCCTGGCATATCCTCATACGACCAAGCGAATACATCACTATACTCTTGGAGCATTTCAACCAGTCTCCGCTTGATATCTTCCTGCAGCGCGGCTCCGATACAAATGTTTTTCTCAACCCCTTCCGACCCCAAATTGATAATTTCGATGACCTCGTCGTGAGGCAGAATGGCTCTATCCTCTTGCTTTACTAACCAAGACAGTTCTTCAGGAACGTCGCTATCTTCGACAACCTCTTCTTCGGCCTGAAACACCGGGTGCTCAAAGTCGGGACGAGTCATAGGTGGTTCAAGGATGTCATCTGAAAATGTTATCCTGCAAAAGGAATGGTTAAGTGCTTCAAAATGCGTATAAAGCGAATAACCCTGTTGCCATTTTATTGAAAAAAATATAAAACAAGAAAGACATGGATTACGGTATTTGCACATGAAAAACGCCATTCATTCGATGATTAACACGCAATGTTTATAACAACACAGCCCTAAGCAAATCCTGATGCCCCGGGCAAGACATCAGATTATTCAACAATTAATAAAGCAAAGCATTACTGTTTAAAAGTCACAGGAACAAGCTCCTGAATAGACCAGTTGCACAGTCCTTGTCCTGGCGTGCTTGGCTGAATCCAGGCGTCCATATCACAGTCGCTGTCTCCTTCATCAGACTCCGAAGCAGCATTGACAGTTTCATGACATACTCCACTGGCAGAGATGGTAATTGGCTTTCTGAAACGGGGGGCCCCCACGGAAGGAGTTGATGACGACGGTTGGTACCCCAGTCCGAACCGGTCCATCTTCACAGGAATGTCCAGCACTTTGCCCCAGCCCTTGGCTTCTCCTGCTTCCACTAGAGCTTGAGCTTCTTTATACGACGAGACGGCTATTTCCGGCACTTTGCCCGGCCCGGGACCCTTGTCCTTGATGCGCAAACCTTCGAATGCCTGGCAGGGCGTCTCGTGGATCTCTCCGTCGACTTCCACATATTTAAATGAAGATAAATGGCTGACCAGGATGTCCTCTTCTCCGCACACGGTGACTACACTGTCTCCGACCATATATTTCAACTTCTGATGCAGGGTAGACGTGACTGCCCCCGCCCCATGAATCCAGGGTCTTCCAAGCAAGCAGCTGTACGCAGGCTGTATATCCATGATATAAAACTCAGTTGCAAACACTTCCGGCCCCACTTGCAGAGGCAAAGTGATTGATCCAAAGACTGTTCTCCGCGTGCCGTCAAATGCTCTGACTACCAAATCACTGGGTGTACACAAAATTCCTCGAACATCCAGCTTCATCATCGCCTTCTTGGGCAACACATTCAAAGATGATCCGGTGTCAACCAAAACGTGCGACATTACTGATCCTCTACACTCAACAGATACGTGTAATGCCATATTATGATCTCTCCCTTTCGGAGTCAAGTCGAAATCGGTAAAGCCCAAACTGTGGCCTGCATTCACATGTGCCAGCACTCCTTCCAGCTGATTCACGGAGACGTCTTGGGGTACAAAGGAAGTATCCAGGACCTTCAACAAAGCATTTCTGTGAGCTTCCGAACATAAGAGCAATGACAAGATAGATATTTTGGACGGTGTCTGCTGCAGATGCTCCACAATCTTATAATCACTTTTTCGAATCAAGCGCATGAACTCTGCTACATCCTTCGATGCCGCTTCTTTTTCACTTGCTTGCCCCGGAACATTCTCAACCGCTTTCCCTTTTCCTTTCGCTAGTCTTTCAGCCTCCACTTCAGGAGATATAAAGATCCTGCCACTCCTTGTCATGCCTCCTGAGCCAACAACATTATCCACAATCTCCGCTGGCTGTTTGTTAACATCAATCTTTATCCCATCACAATACACCTCTAACCCATATGACCATGGGACTGCTTTCGTGTTCTCGTACGGGATTGGCCCGGCCTTAGTTATGGTGATCGGTGGTCGTTGAGCTGGTGCCGCAATAGTGATCGTCTTCCGAGGAATCGTTACCGTGGCCACATCATTCTGATTATCTGCTACTGCTCCCGCGGGTTCTTCAGTGGCTGCTTGATCAAACTGCAATATACCTTCATCAATTAAAGCCTGAATGCCCTTCTTCAAATCATCACACCCTCCAGGTAGGGTCCAACAGTCTAAGCAATATTCGTTACATCCTGGGTAAACACCTCCTTGTAACAGTCGGTTCTTTATCTTGCTCAGCGGCGTCTTTAAATCTTCAACATTCATAATAAGATTCAGACCTTCCTCAGTCAGAACGGCGTTTGCCCCATGATTAGGCATGGGTTTCTGGACTATATTCGGACCTGCCGTTCCGAAGTTGATAGTCTTGTTGTCCAAAAGATCCTGCACAACGTGCTTAAAAGCATGGCAACCTTCTATATCGTGACCCGGGGCCCCAGAATGAAACTCACAGTGCCTGCTTGCATCATAACCAAACGGGGGAGCTCCCGTTATCGGCGCCAGAGTTCTTTTCTCTACCAGGTTTAATCCCAACAATGTCTGCAACAAATCGGCATATGTTGAGGGAGGCTTCTCAAACACTCTTCTCGGTTTACTACCCTGGAATCTTCGTTGAGCCTGTTGTACCCCCTGCTGAGGCTGCTGCTGCTGTGGCATTGGTTGCTGCTGAACCGGTTGTTGTTGCTGGAGTGGTTGTTGCTGATAGGGAATAGTAACACTCGCCACCTGCTGCGGCTGACAATATTGACCTCGTCCCCTGCCTCGGCCTCGGCCTCGGCCTCCAAATACTGCGCTGGCTTCGCCCTGACGGCGCCCACCATAAGCTTTCCTATTACTGCCAGATGCAGTTGATTCCTCGACTTGGAACTTTCCTTGCTTAATATTACGTTCAATCTTTTCCCCCATCAGAATCAGATCTGAAAAACTGGCCAGAGACGTGTGAAACAACATGTCATGAAACAGCCCTGTGAATGTGCCGACAAACATGTCATTCATTTCCTTATCTTCCACCGGAGGACGGACCCTGGCAGCCATATCGCGCCACCTTTGCGCGTACTCTTTAAAACTCTCCCCCTTCTTCTGCGAAAGCCCGGCCAACTGGACCCGATTGGGTGCCAGGTCGCTGTTATACTTGTAATGGGCTACAAATGCCTCTGCTAATTGCTTCCATGTCTTGATATCAGTTGGCTCCAACCCCATGTACCACTCTAGGGAAGGGCCCGACAGACTATCCTGAAAGAAATGCATTAGCATTCTTTCATCAGTTGAGTATGCAGACATCTTTCTGTAATAAGCTCGTACATGCACTTTTGGACATGTGTCTCCTTTGTACTTGTCAAACGTAGGAGCTTTGAATTTAATTGGCACCCTCAAGCCAGGTACCAAGCCCATTGTTGCCATGTCCAAGCCCACAGCACTTTGGTTTAGGACTCCCTTCATCTGCTCTTCCAGCATCCTAATCTTTTGGGAATCATCCATCGGCCCTTCAAAACCTCCTCCGGAGAAGGCGTCTTCCTGCTGATCTTCTTGCCACATACCGTTTCCAGCTCCGTACCCATCATATCCATTATTACGTCCAGCTCTGATCTGATTCATCCCCGGACCTCGGCCTCTGTTGCCGTACCCTTGAACACCTCCAGCAGGACCAAAAGCCATAAATCCAGTACCGTTCCCGTTCCCAAAGCCTCCGTAACCCTGATTGACCATACCATAACCATCTTGCCCAAAGCTTTGAGCATTAAAGCCATACTTCCCAGTGTTATCGAATCCCTGATCGTTGAATCCGAATCCAGTATTGACAAAGCCATTGCCTCCTAGATTATCTCCCAAATTGACATCACCCAGCCCAGCATTATGGACAGCAGTCTCATTCCCCACTCCGATGTTACCATTCACAGCAGCGGTAGCGTTGTTGATATTAGCAGCAGGTGTATTGACTACAGGCGGAGCCACTGGCGTGGGAGTGCCGTCTCCATGAACAGTATCGACCCGGACAGACTGATGATCTTCATTACCATGACCAGCGTTTCGGGCCAACAGAGGCTGGACCATGGCCTGC
This sequence comes from Lathyrus sativus, assembly GCA_963859935.3. Taxonomy (NCBI): domain Eukaryota; kingdom Viridiplantae; phylum Streptophyta; class Magnoliopsida; order Fabales; family Fabaceae; genus Lathyrus; species Lathyrus sativus. Next base: position 250,760,838 of record OZ012740.1, on the reverse strand, counting down.
AAATTCTCCTGCCCTTTTCCTATAGCTTCCATGGTCTGCATGAAGAGAGCGAGCTTCTCGCGCACATCTTGCATCTCGTTCTGCATTTGGTCCATGATTTTTCGACAATTGGAGCGGGTAGAATAGCGGTGCGGATGTTGATCTGCAATCCTGTTAAGTACCTGTTAAAAGCAGGAAATAAGACACTATTCAAAGATTACCTGTAATGCAACATGAATGCAATGCAATGGGTCTGTGCATTAGGGAAGTTCATTCCCCCAGTTCTAGTGCGAAGGTGCCGGTGCAGTGATAGTGTTGACAATAGGAATATCGGAGCTGAATCATAGAAAGCCTCATATATTGCAGGGAAAATCAATAAGCCCAGGGTACAAAACCACTGAGAGTACAAAGAAGGCATGACCTCAACCAACAATCCTGGTGATGGTCAGCACTATGCAAATAAAGCATACTAGTTACTACATGAAATGATCAAATCCTCCCAAAAGTCTGGTACTCTTCTATCAACTTCTTGGTCTCCGGATGGCTTGGTCGATCAAGCAGCCCTTCAACAAGCTGGTTTCTCCTCTTAAGGACACGGCGTACGTCTTCAGCAGTTTCTTCCCATGTTGCTTCTCCGAAGCAATCTTCTAACTTCCGCTTCTGAGACACTGCTTCATCTCTGGATTTGATTGCCTTGTTCAGTGCATGCTGGACACTATACCGGGTCATCACTTCCTCCTCACACTTCTTGATGCTAGACTTCAACTTCTCTTCGAGGTCGGAAATTTGCTGCTTCAGCTTATATTCCCTCTTCTTATTGTTGGTGAGTGTGGCGTTCCAAGTCTTATTGCAGGAGGAGATTTCTCGGTGTGCTGCGTCGAGCGCCTTCTTTTTGGCTTCCAGCATGTCATGGGAGCTTCTGAACTCTTGCCCCAGACGTTCACGCTTTTTCTTTTCCTCAGTCAACTCAGCCCCTAACCTGTTTAGCAGCTCGATTTGTTGTTGGAAAGCATATACGGCCTTGTTTTTCTCGCTGCGTACCTGGGCTAACTCTTGCTCTAACCCTTCATTAATCTTCATCAAGGCTTCTTTTTCCTTCGCAACTTGTTCATAGACTTCTCTAGAAACAGTAGTTGGCTCTGCTACCGGAACGGGAACAAGAATTGGTGCATCTGGAAACGGCATCCTCAACTGACTAGCCCTCTCCTGAATCCAAACTCTATAAGGTGCATAGGCCTGACAGTCATTCTTTCCTAGCAAAGGCTTCCCTCTGCGGTTAATACGCGTCCAGGCATGTTGCAGCTTGGCTAGTAACTCCCCTTTCACGTCTCCGGTGAAGTACAGAGATTCCTGTACTTCCTCCTCCTTTGGCGGGTTCTTCAAGGAGTATCCGAACTGACGGACGAACAGAGATGGGTTGTAGTTAATACACCCTTTTCTTCCTATCAGCGGCACATTAGGGTACCCAGAACAACTAAAGATGAGCTCAGACCCCAACAGGTCTCGATCAAACCACACAACGTCTTCGGAGTATAGCCTCATCAGGCGCTCTGACCAACTGGCTGAGGTTACACTGTCTGCAAAGGGTCCCTTCATGGGGAGATGACTTTTGAACCACATATTTAATAGAGGAGCACAGCAGTAAACAACTTTTCCCCTTCGGTTTTCGTTCTTGTAGTGCAATGAGTGGTAGAAGTCTCCGATCAACGTTGGCACTGGGTTGCCTGCAGCAAACAGATAGAAAGCGTCCAGGTCCACAAAGTTGGGCAAGTTAGGAAACAGCACAATTCCATAAATGCATAAAGCCAAAATAGCATTGAAAACCACCCAACAACCGTTCTTGGCGTACTCTTGGGCCTTGCCAACGAGAAAGTCGAGAGAGAAACCTGAAACCCCAAGCCAAGAAGTCACTAACAACTCAGCAGCATTCATATACAAGGCTTTGGCTAAGTCCTCCAGCTTGGGCTCAGCAGCAGAGTGGATAAATGGAACCTTGTTCTGCACGGGAAGCTCAGTAAACTCCACATACTCCTCAATGGTAGGTCCTAAAATGAAGTCAGCAAAAGTAAAACATCTCAATGCGGGGTCATAGAACTGCATCAAGGTGTATAGCCCGTTCATCTCATCAGCAGTGGGCTTACAGACTAATCTCAGTAATCTCCCATGACTCATTCTGAAGCTTCTCCTAACCTCTTCATCAGCAAGAGATATCAGACCGAGTAAAGGGGTAATGTCAGGTGCAGGCAGCTTATACGCAACTGTTTTCCTCAAACCAGCCATAATCAATACTCAGAAGTCCGGGCACTAGAACTAGGGAAATGCAAATGCACCTGCAGCACAGACACACGTTAGTGAAATGCAAATGGTAATGGATATGCAGGCAATGCAATGCAAGTAACATGCAACAGGGACCAAAGCTGTAGCTGAATAGCCTGAACCCAATCAAGAAATCTCAGATAGACCCTCCAGAAGTCCTCAAACCCTGGTCTCAGATAGACCTAAAACAAAGCTCCATTACTGGTCTCTGATGGACCTCAAACCATAACTCCCACTGGTCTCTGGTAGACCTCAAATCACATCTCTAATTGGTCTCTGACAGACCTCAGAACACATCTCCAAATGGTCTCTGACAGACCTCATAACTCTCCATAAATACCCAGGATCTCTGATCGAGAACAAACCGGTATCTGAAGGTCTGGTTACCTGCATAACCCCAAATCCCCTCACAGGTGGGTGGCCCTATAACTGGCACAAGGTACGGCATCCTATGCGGTCGTCGGCGTCACAGACTTTCAGGGTTGATGATACGATTCCCAGAAGGAGTGGCATCATCAATTCCTGAAGAGGCCTCACTTAGCCAACTTCCAAGTGATCGGTTCCCGGAGTCGACAATTCAGCTGACCAACAACCCCTTCGACCCAAAGGGTAGAAAAAGAAGCCAACCAGAAGAACCTCGTCCGAGTGTAGATTTCATGAGACACTAATGCAAGCAAAGCCGGCACGCGCCCACTACTTTCTACTCTAATTCTAGGTGCACTCAAGCCCAGGTCCGGCTTCTCACTCAATATCAGAACACCCGTCACACCCCAAGATACAGCAATAATAATCAATATATAATGCTGAAAATAAAAGGTCAGAAATATAAATCCATACAAAATCCTCGACGGGAAAACAAACGTTAGGATTGACTCTCTTAAGGGACGTTGGATCCCAAATGCATAAGAACCCTCGCAGTCCTTAGCAGCCAGGGGACGTTGGGTCCCCAGCAGAGTCGCCAGCTGTCGCTACTGCGAAAATCGGCGCCGGCTGAACAGAAGAGTCGCCACCGTGCGTTATTTATCCCACGGGAGGGAAAGGAAACGCTCAGAGTAAACCTCGCACAACACGGGAAAGGTATGGTCGTCGCAACCAAAACCTGGGTTCGGGAGTCGGTTACGCAAGGGGAAGGTATTAGCACCCCTCACGTCCGTCGTACTCGACGGGATCCACGCTTGTTTTCGGGTATGGATTGTTATTCTATCTATACTAAGGTTAAGGGTTAAAAGAAAATAAAACTGAAAATAAAAATGACTCGGCAAAGTATCGCACTTTATGCCTACGTATTCCCGTCTGGAACGAGAAATCAGAGTCAACGTAGTTCGCCTACCTACGGGAAAGGAGGGGAAGGTTGCTCGCTAGGATATCGCATCCTATGCCTACGTACTTTCACACGGCATGAAAGATCAGAGCAAACGTAGTTCGAGCCACGTACGACACAAGTCTGTCTTGGTTGATTTTACTCCTTCTGAAAAAGGGTTTCTTGATTAGCAGTCCCGGCGGACAAAAATGACGTCTTGATGAGTTCACATTCTTTTACGGAAGAAGTGTCTTTTATTGTGTTTGAAATCTTTATGTGTTTTTCTGTTTGTTTTGAGAGAGAAGAGACAGAACTCTAACCTACGGTTGCGAAGGGAATCAAACTAACCTAATGTTATCATGCATGGGTTAAGACCTAGTGTCTATCATGCTCCTCTCTTGCACAGAGAGAAACAGAGATCCTACGGGATAGGCAGAAACAGAAACAATAACAGATATAATAAAGCAGTAAAATGCATGGATGCAACAGTACAAGCGAGGCAAGGGAGTCCCACTCAACCTCGAACCTAGAAAACAATAGGCAAAAGTGAACAGACTTCACTTTCAACCCAGCAGGGTAAACAGCAAACAATACAGTCCAGTAAAATCAAACAAGTACATCAGGAATGAAATACAACAGCAAAAGAAACAGCATCAACAGCTCTGAATCAACATCTAGCTTCAAGTAATCTCCAATCAGCTACAGGCTTCAACAAGCATCAATCTCCATCTTCATGGCCTTCAGGCAAGGGCTTTGATCATCAGTCTTCTATAAGCAATGGCTTTTCTTCAAGTCTCCAATCTTCAGGGATGAACATCAGTCAACAAGAGGAGAGGAATGTTAAACAGTAAATTGCCTACCAAGGGTGGCTCATTAACTGTTAACATTATACAGACAGGTTTCTCTCAAAAGTTCTATCTTCCAAATACATTCACTGATCCTTCCAAAGGAAGGAGGTGGATATTTGAAATAGACTTTGAATCATAGAGAAAGGATGGATGCAGACAAGGCATTCCATGTTTGAGAAACAAGCTTTCTAATCTAGAGCTCTGCCTAGCTCCTAAACCCTAGTCTCCTCAGCAGCTGCTAGCAAGAACCTCCTCTTCAACTCTGGAAGTTGATCTTCAATCTCTGGCTCTCCAATGGTCTTCATCTCCTCAAGTCTTCAGCTCTCCCAAGTCCCCAGACAATCCCAATACCCACACAGACAAATCAATAATCCCCAGAGGGCACACCACACCAGTCAATCAGATATACACAGAGTATTAATAGCAGTAGGGGAGTCCTGACTTTTCTCTAAGGGATCTAATAACTACCCATAGCCCCTATAGTCCCATAACTAATCTAGTTAAATCCTAAGTCCTAAGGGAAAGAATCAAACTTCCTAAGTCATCACCTAAAAACCCTAATTTGCTCATGTTTGTTCAAACCTACACTAAGCACCTAAATTTAATTTCTAAAAATGGGAACTAAATTGTATCTACAAGTTCAATATCTCATCTAAGCAACCTAAAAAGAATGAACAAAAAATATGAAAGCATCTAATAGAACAAAAATTAACAAAATCATGCATGAAATGAAACTTTTTAAAATGCTATTTATTTGGAAAATATGGGAAAAATATCAAATAAAAAATAAAATGCAATTTTTATTTTTTATAATTTTCTAGACTCTTTAAAAAAAATGATGCAAACAGAATGAATTAAAAATAATATTTTTTCATTTAGTTATGATTTTTAGAAGATTAACGAAATATGAAGAAAATTAAAAAGTAAAAAAGACAAGAGAAGGAGGGAGGGGGTACTAATAGCAGATGCGCTCAGTTATGTTTTGGATGGGCCAGAAGGGTGGGGTGCGCGTAGCACTTTCTTACTAAGCCCAGCTTGAGTCTGAATTAATAAAAAACGAAAAAAACCAATCAAGGAGGTGGGAGGTGTATTCAGTATGTAATTCATGTGTATTTCCTGATGGGCTTGCATTTGGGTGGTGTCTTTAGCAATGTTTACTGAAGCCCAGCATGCTTCATTAAAAGAAACGCTGCGTTTTGCTTCGTTTGAATTTCCCTCCGTTATTTGATTTAATCGTGGTCGTTAGATGAGGTCTGGGGTCAATGGTCCACATGGAATTGGACGGACAAGATTATATCTCCTTCCTTGGATCTATGCTAGGGTTTCAACTTCCATAACCATGCATTCAACGTGCCAGCTTCCTCCTCTCAGTACTCTCTCATCAAGCCATGAATCAACACGATGTAAAAAACAAAAATGCTCCAATTTTCTTCCTCTACAAGGCTATGGTCATAGTTTGCACTGAAACTCAGTAAATCACTCAACCCGAGCGCATGACGTTCTTGGTTCCATTAAAATACTCTGCAACTCATCCTCAAGATTCTTAACCAAACCTATACTACTTTAAACTACACTTCACGTAGATCATTCTGCACTAACAACCTAAGATTATTATGGCCTATCCTAAGAGTTCTAAGTCAAACCAGTTCTAACAACCTGCTATGAACTATCACTAAACTACTCCTAATTAACCAGAAATGTTCTACTAACATCCTACATCATTATTATACTAACAAACTAATGTAAATCTATCTATATCAAGCAAGTGGGAGTAATTTGCACCTGGAGCAAAATCTTGTGGATGATGATGAAATTCGTGGATCTGAGAGCCTTGATGCTTGGATCTGGATCTACTCTTGCTATATTTGATTCTGTATGCAGCACCTTGATGAATTTGGCCTTGGATCTTGAGTTCCAATGGAAATTGCAATTTGAATGTTGTTGATGAAAGTGCACGAAATTGAGTAATAACTTCCAAGAACTTGATTGATTCCTACTCCATGATGATGATTGAGTATGATGAAAACAAAAATTGGTGATGATTGATGAAGAATTCGTGGAATTGAAATGAATTTGCAAATTGGAGGATGAGAGAAAAATGAGAGAATTTGGTGGAGTTTTTGCACAAATGAGGATTCAACCCTTGCTCAATTCTGATTTCATGATTATATAGTGCTCAAATGAATCTTCTAGAACCATCTTGCAACTTCCCTTGCATTCCAAATTGAATCCATTTTGGTTATGTTTCTTCAAATGCAAGTAACCATAAATAACTTTTCTTTTTCCTTCTAAACTCAAAAAAGTGCTTGAACCATTGTCTTTGAAATGTCTTTTCCATTCAAAATGACCTATAATTTTGCATCATTTGACCAAGATATGAAAAATCTCATTTTTTAAGTCATTTTTCTTCATTAAATTCACCAATTTTGAAACCTTGTGCTATGAACTTTTCCAATCTCTCATGGTCACTTTTCTAGACTCAAAATGTCATTTGGAGCAAGTTTGATGTTGTAAGTTTTTCCATTTGAGGCCTCCTTGTATGAGTTTCGGACATAGGTTAAAATGACCTGTAATTCACAAATGACCAAAATACGCTTTGCTTGCCAAGACCATAAGTTGAGCTCCACACATCATATGAGGGCATGCTATACCATTCTAGAAAGCTAAGACAATGAGGAACAATTCTTATGTTGACCATAAATTCACTTGAAATTTCCTTGAGGGGTAAAAATTGCTTGGAAGTCAAGCCACTTTCACAGACAAAATTTCAGATACCTCAGATGACCTGTAACTTGCAAGGACCATAACTTGAGTTCTATAAATCTCCTTGATGTCTTCCACCACTCAAATTAAAGGTCTTGAGATCCTCTACAAGTTTCATGTTGGCCAAGGATCCATTTGAAGCTAGCATTTTGACTTATCTTGCTTGGAAATTTGACCTAAACTAGGGGATTTTACACAGAAACCCTAATTTAGAAGCTCCTCTTCTCCTTGATTTCTCTTGAATTCTTCTTGGCATATCTCCATATCCTTCTTTATATGTCCAATGATGAACCCCACATCTCTCCACTAGACTTGAATGCCCCTTAAATCAGTCAATTGACCTAGGGTTGACCCAGATGAAACCCTAGTTGACTGCCTTCAGCTATAGCTCTTGTGCTCTCATCAATGACTTGTCTCCTTCTTTAAATGACTTTCTAAGTCTCTCATAATGTCTAGATACTCTCCATGCCTTCAACTCACAGCTCACAACCCTCTTGTTGACCCTCAGATACCCTCAGCTAGGAGATGGACTCAAGGCTTGATCTGCTGAACTCTTTGCTTTCAAATTTTTTCCTGATGACTTGAATGAGATTGAATTGGGATAATAACCTCTTGATAGGCTTCTAGAGATGAGAATAATGATTGGTCCCCCTGTTGTATGACTTGCTATGCTTATGCTATGCAGATGATTAGACTATGCACATGACTCTATATGCAAATGCTAATGACATTGAAACATAAACCAAGTGAATAAGGTTGGGCAAATTTTAGGGTGCAACAGAACCTCCAAAAGGATGATAGAGATAACACTCGCATAATCTGACATCAACAAGATGATAGACCCACCACCCAAAGGATGACAGAGCAAAACTCAAACCGACTACTAGCACCAAAAGGATGATAGAGCAAAACACTCCCACCATCTGACATGAACAAGATGACAGACCCACCACCAAAAGGATGATGGAGCGACCCCACACCAGCTACTACCACCAAAATGAAGATAGAGCAAACACACGCACGAACGAACATTAACAAGATGACAGACCCACCACCAAAAAGATGATGGAGCAAACTCACACCGGCTACTACCTCCAAAAGGATGATAGCGATAACACTCGTACAATCTGACATCAACAAGATGACATACCCACCACCAAAAGGATGACAGAGCGAAACTCACGCCGGCTACTAGCACCAAAAGGATGATAGAGCAAAACACTACCACAATCTGACATCAACAAGATGACATACCAACCACCAAAACAATGATGGAGTGAACTCACACCGGCTCCTACCACTAAAATGATGATAGAGCAAACACTCGCACGAACATACATCAACAAGATGACAGACCCTTCAACAAAGGATGATGGAGCAAACTCACACCAGCTACTACTACCAAAGGAATGATAGAGCAAACACTCGCATGATCTGACATCAACAAGAGTACAGACCTACCACCAAAAGGATGATGGAGCGAACTCACACCGGTTACTATCACCAAAAGGATTATAGAGCAAAACACTCGCACAATCTGACATCAACAGGATAATAGACCCACCACCAAAATGATGATGGAGCAAACTCACACTGGTTACTACCACCAAAAGGATGATAGAGCTAACACTCGCACAATCTGACATCAACAAGATGACAGACCCACCACCAAAATGATGATGGAGCGAACTCACACCGGTTACTACCACCAAAAGGATGATAGAGCAAACACTCGCACAAACTGACATAAAAAAGATGACAGACCCACCACCAAAAGGATGATGGAGCAAAATCACACCGGTTACTACCACCAAAAGGATGATACAGCAAACACTCGCACGAACTGACATCAACAAGATAACAGACCCAGCACCAAAAGGATGATGGAGCAAACTAACACCGGCTACTACCTCCAAAAGGATGATAGAGATAACACTCGCATAATCTGACATCATCAAGATGATAGACCCACCACCCAAAGGATGAGAGAGCAAAACTCAAACCGACTACTAGCACCAAAAGGATGATAGAGCAAAACACTCCCACCATCTGACATCAACAAGATGACAGACCCACCACCAAAAGGATGATGGAGCGACCTCACACCAGCTACTACCACCAAAATGAAGATAGAGCAAACATACACACGAACGAATATTAACAAGATGACAGACCCACCACCAAAAAGATGAAGGAGCAAACTCACACCGGCTACTACCTCCAAAAGGATGATAGCGATAACACTCGTACAATCTGACATCAACAAGATGACATACCCACCACCAAAAGGATGACAGAGCGAAACTCACGCCGGCTACTAGCACCAAAAGGATGATAGAGCAAAACACTCCCACAATCTGACATCAACAAGATGACATACCAACCACCAAAACAATGATGGAGCGAACTCACACCGGCTCCTACCACTAAAATGATGACAGAGCAAACACTCGCACGAACATACATCAACAAGATGACAAACCCTTCAACAAAGGATGATGGAGCAAACTCACACCGGCTACTACCACCAAAGGGATGATAGAGCAAACACTCGCATGATCTGACATCAACAAGAGTACAGACCTACCACCAAAAGGATGACGGACCGAACTCACACCGGTTACTATCACCAAAAGGATTATAGAGCAAAACACTCGCACAATCTGACATCAACAGGATAATAGACCCACCACCAAAATGATGATGGAGCAAACTCACACTGGTTACTACCACCAAAAGGATGATAGAGCAAACACTCGCACAAACTGACATCAAAAAGATGACAGACCCACCACCAAAAGGATGATGGAGCAAAATCACACCGGTTACTACCACCAACAGGATGATAGAGAAAACACTCGCACGAACTGACATCAACAAGATGACAAACCCAACACCAAAAGGATGATGGAGCAAACTAACACCGGCTACTACCTCCAAAAGGATGATAGGGATAACACTCGCACAATCTGACATCAACAAGATGACAGACCCACCACCCAAAGGATGACAGAGCAAAACTCAAACCGACTACTAGCACCAAAAGAATGATAGAGCAAAACACTCCCACCATCTGACATCAACAAGATTAAATACCCACCACCAAAAGGATGATGGAGCGACCTCACACCAGCTACTACCACCAAAATGATGATAGAGCATTCGCTCGCACGAACGGACATTAACGAGATGACAGACCCACCACCAAAAAGATGATGGAGCAAACTCACACCGGCTACTACCTCCAAAAGGATGATAGAGATAACACTCGCACAATCTGACATCAACAAGATGACATACCCACAACCAAAAGGATGTCAGAGCGAAACTCACGCCGGCTACTAGCACCAAAAGGATGATAGAGCAAAACACTCCCACAATCTGATATCAACAAGATGACAGACCAACCACCAAAACGATGATGGAGCAAACTCACACCGGCTCTTACCACCAAAATGATGATAGAGCAAACACTCGCACGAACAGACATCAACAAGATGACAGACCCTTCATCAAAGGATGATGTAGCAAACTCACACCGGCTACTACCACCAAAAGGATGATAGAGCTAACACTCGCACAATCTGACATCAACAAGATGACAGACCCACCACCAAAATGATGATGGAGCAAACTCACACCGGTTACTACCACCAAAAGGATGATAGAGCAAACACTCGCACAAACTGACATCAAAAAGATGACAGATCCACCACCAAAAGGATGATGGAGCAAAATCACACCGGTTACTACCACCAAAAGGATGATACAGCAAACACTCGCACGAACTGACATCAACAAGATGACAGACCCAGCACCAAAAGGATGATGGAGCAAACTAACACCAGCTACTACCTCCAAAAGGATGATAGAGATAACACTCGCATAATCTGACATCAACAAGATGATAGACCCACCACCCAAAGGATGACAGAGCAAAACTCAAACCGACTACTAGCACCAAAAGGATGATAGAGCAAAACACTCCCACCATCTGACATAAACAAGATGACAGACCCACCACCAAAAGGATGATGGAGCGACCCCACACCAGCTACTACCACCAAAATGAAGATAGAGCAAACACACGCACGAACGAACATTAACAAGATGACAGACCCACCACCAAAAAGATGATGGAGCAAACTCACACCGGCTACTACCTCCAAAAGGATGATAGTGATAACACTCGTACAATCTGACATCAACAAGATGACATACCCACCACCAAAAGGATGACAGAGCGAAACTCACGCCGGCTACTAGCACCAAAAGGATGATATAGCAAAACACTCCCACAATCCGACATCAACAAGATGACATACCAACCACCAAAACGATGATGGAGCGAACTCACACCGGCACATACCACCAAAATGATGATAGAGCAAACACTCGCACGAACATACATCAACAAGATGACAGACCCTTCAACAAAGGATGATGGAGCAAACTCACACCGCCTACTACCACCAAAGGGATGATAGAGCAAACACTCGCATGATCTGACATCAACAAGAGTACAGACAGGTTATTATCACCAAAAGGATTATAGAGCAAAACACTCGTACAATCTAACATCAACAAGATGACAGAACCACCACCAAAATGATGATGGAGCGAACTTACACCGGTTACTACCACCAAAAGGATGATTGAGGAAAGACTCGCACGATCTGACATCAACAAGTGTACACACCCACCACAAAAAGGATGACGGAGCAAACTCACATCGGCTACTATCAACAAAAGGATGATAGAGAATAACACTCGCACAATATGACATCAACTAGATGACAGACCCACCACCAAAAGGATGATGGAGAAAACTCACACCGGCTACTACCACCAAAAGGATGATAGAGAAAACACTCGCACGAACTGACATCAACAAGATGAGAAACACACCACCAAAAGGATGATGGAGCAAACTCACACCGGCTACTACCACCAAAAGGATGATAGAGCTAACACTCGCACAATCTGACATCAACAAGATGATAGACCCACCACCAAAATGATGATGGTGCGATCTCACACCGGTTACTACCACCAATAGGATGATAGAGCAAACACTCGCACAAACTGACATCAAAAAGATGACAGACCCACCACTAAAAGGATGATGGAGCAAAATCACACCGGTTACTACCACCAAAAGGATGATACAGCAAACACTCGCACGAACTGACATCAACAAGATGACAGACCCGGCACCAAAAGGATGATGGAGCAAACTAACACCGACTACTACCTCCAAAAGGATGATAGAGATAACACTCGCACAATCTGACATCAACAAGATGACAGACCCACCACCCAAAGGATGACAGAGCAAAACTCAAACCGACTACTAGCACCAAAAGGAAGATAAAGCAAAACACTCCCACCATCTGACATCAACAAGATGATAGACCCACCACCAAAAGGATGATGGAGCAACCTCACACCAGCTACTACCACCAAAATGATGATAGAGCAAACACTCGCACGAACGGGCATTAACAAGATGACAAACCCACCACCAAAAACATGATGGAGTAAACTCACACCGGCTACTACCTCCAAAAGGATGATAGAGATAACACTCGCATAATATGACATCAACAAGATGACATACCCACCACCAAAAGGATGACAGAGCGAAACTCACGCCGGCTACTAGCACCAAAATGATGGTAAAGCAAAACACTCTCACAATCTGACATCAACAAGATGACATACCAACCACCAAAACAATGATGGAGCGAACTCACACCGGCTCCTACCACCAAAATGATGATAGAGCAAACACTCGCACGAACATACATCAACAAGATGACAGACCCTTCAACAAAGGATGATGTAGCAAACTCACACCAGCTACTACCACCAAAGGGATGGTAGAGCAAACACTCCCACAATCTGACATCAACAAGAGTACAAACCCACCACCAAAAGGATGGCGGAGCAAACTCACACCGGCTACTATCACCAAAGGGATTATAGAGCAAAACACTCACACAATCTGACATCAACAAGATGACAGACCCACCACCAAAGTGATGATGGAGCGAACTCACACCGGTTACTACCACCAAAAGGATGATTGAGGAAAGACTCGCATGATCTGACATCAACAAGTGTACACACCCACCACCAAAAGGATGACAGAGCGAACTCACATCGGCAACTATCACCAAAAGGATGATAGAGAAAAACACTCACACAATATGACATCAACAAGATGACAGACCCACCACCAAAAGGATGATGGAGCAAACTCACACCGGCTACTACCACCAAAAGGATGATAGAGAAAACACTCGCACGAACTGACATCAACAAGATGACAAACCCACCACCAAAAGGATGATGGAGCAAACTCACACCGGCTACTACCACGAAAAGGATGATAGAGCTAACACTCGCACAATCTGACATCAACAAGATGACAGACCCACCACCAAAATGATGATTGAGCGAACGCACAACGGTTACTACCACCAAAAGGATGATAGAGCAAACACTCGCACAAACTGACATCAAAAAGATGACAGACCCACCACCAAAAGGATGATGGAGCAAAATCACACCGGTTACTACCACCAAAAGGATGATACAGCAAACACTCGCACGAACTGACATCAACAAGATGACAGACCCAACACCAAAAGGATGATGGAGCAAACTAACACCGGCTACTACCTCCAAAAGGATGATAGAGATAACACTCGCACAATCTGACATCAACAAGATGACAGATCCACCACCCAAAGGATGACAGAACAAAACTCAAACCGACTACTAGCACCAAAAGGAAGATAGAGCAAAACACTCCAACCATCTGACATCAACAAGATGACAGAACGACCACCAAAAGGATGATGGAGCGACGTCACACCAGCTACTACCACCAAAATGATGATAGAGCAAACACTCGCACGAACGGACATTAACAAGATGACATACCCACCACCAAAAAGATGATGGAGCAAACTCACACCGGCTACTACCTCCAAAAGGATGATAGAGATAACACTCGCACAATCTGACATCAACAAGATGACAGACCCACCACCAAAAGGATGACAGAACGAAACTCACGCCGGCTACTAGCACCAAAAGGATGATAGAGTAAAACACTCGCACAATCTGACATCAACAAGATGACAGACCAACCACCAAAACGATGATGGAGCGAACTCACACCGGCTCCTACCAGCAAAATGATGATAGAGCAAACATTCGCACGAATAGACATCAACAAGTTGACAGACCCTTCAACAAAGGATGATGGAGATAACTCACACCGGCTACTACCACCAAAGGGATGATAGAGCAAACACTCGCACGATCTGACATCAACACGAGTACAGACCCACCACCAAAAGGATGACGGAGCGAACTCACACCGGCTACTATCACCAAAAGGTTGATAAAGCAAAACACTCGTACAATCTGACATTAACAAGATGACAGACCCACCACCAAAAGGATGATGGAGTGAACTCACACCGATCACTACCACCAAAATGATGATAGAGCAAACACCCGCACGAACTGACATCAAAAAGATGACAGACCCACCACCAAATTGATGATGGAGCAAACTCACACCGGTTCTTATCACCAAAAGGATGATAGCGCTAACACTCCTACGATATGACATCAACAAGATGATAGACCCACCACCAAAAGGATGATGGAGCAAAATCCCACTGGTTACTACCACAAAAAGGATGAAAGAGCAAACACTCGCACGAACTGACATCAACAAGATGACAAACCCAGCACCAAAAGGATGATGGAGCAAACTCACACCGGCTACTACCTCCAAAAGGATGATAGAGATAACACTCTCACAATCTAACATCAACAAGATGACAGACCCACCACCAAAAGGATGACAGAGCAAAACACAAACCGACTTCTAACACCAAAAGGATGATAGAGCAAAACACTCCCTCCATCTGACATCAACAAGATGACAGACCCACCACCAAAAGGATGATGGAGCGACCTCACACCAGCTACTACCACCAAAATGATGATAGAGAAAACACTCGCACGAACGGACATTAACAAGATGACAGACCCACCACCAAAAAGATGATGGAGCAAACTCACACTGGCTACTACCTCCAAAAGGATGATAGAGATAACACTCGCACAATCTGACATCAACAAGATGACACCACCAAAAGGATGACAGAGCGAAACTCACGCCGGCTACTAGCACCAAAAGGATGATAGAGCAAAACACTCCCACAATCTGACATCAACAAGATGACATACCAACCACCAAAACGATGATGGAGCGAACTCACACCAGCTCCTACAACCAAAATGATGTTAGAGCAAACACTCGCACGAACAGACATCAACAAGATGACAGACCCTTCAACAAAGGATAATGGAGCAAACTCACACCGGCTACTACCACCAAAAGGATGATAGAGCAAACACTCGCACGATCTGACATCAACAAGAGTACAAACCCACCACCAAAAGGATGACGGAGCAAAGTCACACCGGCTACTATCACCAAAAGGATTATAGAGCAAACACTCTCACGAACAGACATTAACAAGATGATAGACCCACCACCAAAAGGATGATGGAGCAAACTCACACCGACTCCTACCACCAAAATGATGATAGAGCAAACATTCGCACGAATAGACATCAACAAGTTGACAGACCCTTCAACAAAGGATGATGGAGAAAACTCACACCGACTACTACCACCAAAGGGATGATAGAGCAAACACTCGCATGATCTAACATCAACACGAGTACAGACCCACCACCAAAAGGATGACGGAGCAAACTCTCACCGGCTACTATCACCAAAAGGTTGATAGAGCAAAACACTCGCACGAACTGACATCAACAAGATGACAAACCCACCACCAAAAGGATGATGGAGCAAACTCACACCGGCTACTACCACGAAAAGGATGATAGAGCTAACACTCGCACAATCTGACATCAACAAGATGACAGACCCACCACCAAAATGATGATTGAGCGAACGCACAACGGTTACTACCACCAAAAGGATGATAGAGCAAACACTCGCACAAACTGACATCAAAAAGATGACAGACCCACCACCAAAAGGATGATGGAGCAAAATCACACCGGTTACTACCACCAAAAGGATGATACAGCAAACACTCGCACGAACTGACATCAACAAGATGACAGACCCAACACCAAAAGGATGATGGAGCAAACTAACACCGGCTACTACCTCCAAAAGGATGATAGAGATAACACTCGCACAATCTGACATCAACAAGATGACAGATCCACCACCCAAAGGATGACAGAACAAAACTCAGACCGACTACTAGCACCAAAAGGAAGATAGAGCAAAACACTCCAACCATCTGACATCAACAAGATGACAGAACCACCACCAAAAGGATGATGGAGCGACGTCACACCAGCTACTACCACCAAAATGATGATAGAGCAAACACTCGCACGAACGGACATTAACAAGATGACATACCCACCACCAAAAAGATGATGGAGCAAACTCACACCGGCTACTACCTCCAAAAGGATGATAGAGATAACACTCGCACAATCTGACATCAACAAGATGACAGACCCACCACCAAAAGGATGACAGAACGAAACTCACGCCGGCTACTAGCACCAAAAGGATGATAGAGCAAAACACTCGCACAATCTGACATCAACAAGATGACAGACCAACCACCAAAACGATGATGGAGCGAACTCACACCGGCTCCTACCAGCAAAATGATGATAGAGCAAACATTCGCACGAATAGACATCAACAAGTTGACAGACCCTTCAACAAAGGATGATGGAGATAACTCACACCGGCTACTACCACCAAAGGGATGATAGAGCAAACACTCGCACGATCTGACATCAACACGAGTACAGACCCACCACCAAAAGGATGACGGAGCGAACTCACACCGGCTACTATCACCAAAAGGTTGATAAAGCAAAACACTCGTACAATCTGACATTAACAAGATGACAGACCCACCACCAAAAGGATGATGGAGTGAACTCACACCGATCACTACCACCAAAATGATGATAGAGCAAACACCCGCACAAACTGACATCAAAAAGATGACAGACCCACCACCAAATTGATGATGGAGCAAACTCACACCGGTTCTTATCACCAAAAGGATGATAGCGCTAACACTCCTACGATATGACATCAACAAGATGATAGACCCACCACCAAAAGGATGATGGAGCAAAATCCCACTGGTTACTACCACAAAAAGGATGAAAGAGCAAACACTCGCACGAACTGACATCAACAAGATGACAAACCCAGCACCAAAAGGATGATGGAGCAAACTCACACCGGCTACTACCTCCAAAAGGATGATAGAGATAACACTCTCACAATCTAACATCAACAAGATGACAGACCCACCACCAAAAGGATGACAGAGCAAAACACAAACCGACTTCTAACACCAAAAGGATGATAGAGCAAAACACTCCCTCCATCTGACATCAACAAGATGACAGACCCACCACCAAAAGGATGATGGAGCGACCTCACACCAGCTACAACCACCAAAATGATGATAGAGAAAACACTCGCACGAACGGACATTAACAAGATGACAGACCCACCACCAAAAAGATGATGGAGCAAACTCACACTGGCTACTACCTCCAAAAGGATGATAGAGATAACACTCGCACAATCTGACATCAACAAGATGACAGACCCACCACCAAAAGGATGACAGAGCGAAACTCACGCCGGCTACTAGCACCAAAAGGATGATAGAGCAAAACACTCCCACAATCTGACATCAACAAGATGACATACCAACCACCAAAACGATGATGGAGCGAACTCACACCAGCTCCTACAACCAAAATGATGTTAGAGCAAACACTCGCACGAACAGACATCAACAAGATGATAGACCCTTCAACAAAGGATAATGGAGCAAACTCACACCGGCTACTACCACCAAAGGGATGATAGAGCAAACACTCGCACGATCTGACATCAACAAGAGTACAAACCCACCACCAAAAGGATGACGGAGCAAAGTCACACCGGCTACTATCACCAAAAGGATTATAGAGCAAACACTCTCACGAACAGACATTAACAAGATGATAGACCCACCACCAAAAGGATGATGGAGCAAACTCACACCGGCTCCTACCACCAAAATGATGATAGAGCAAACATTCGCACGAATAGACATCAACAAGTTGACAGACCCTTCAACAAAGGATGATGGAGAAAACTCACACCGGCTACTACCACCAAAGGGATGATAGAGCAAACACTCGCATGATCTAACATCAACACGAGTACAGACCCACCACCAAAAGGATGACAGAGCAAACTCTCACCGGCTACTATCACCAAAAGGTTGATAGAGCAAAACACTCGTACAATCTGACATTAACAAGATGACAGACCCACCACCAAAAGGATGACAGAGCGAAACTCACGCCAGCTACTAGCACCAAAAGGATGATAGAGCAAAACACTCCCACAATCTGACATCAACAAGATGACAGACAAACCACTAAAGCAATGATGGAGCGAACTCACACCGGCTCCTACCACCAAAATGATGATAGAGCAAACAGTCACACGAACAGACATCAACAACATGACAGATCCTTCAACAAAGGATGATGGAGCAAACTCACACCGGCTACTACCACCAAGGGGATGATAGAGCAAACACTCGCACGATCTGACATCAACAAGAGTACAGACCCACCATCAAAAGGATGACGGAGCAAACTCACACCGGCTACTATCACCAAAAGGATTATAGAGCAAAACACTCGCACAATCTAACATCAACAAGATGACAGACCCACCACCAAAATGATGACGGAACGAACTTACACCGGTTACTACCACCAAAAGGATGATTGAGAAAAGACTCGCACAATCTGACATCAACAAGAGTACACACCCACCACCAAAAGGATGACGGAGCAAACTCACACCGGCTACTATCACTAAAAGGATGATAGAGAAAAACACTCCAACAATCTGACATCAACAAGATGATAGACCCACCACCAAAAGGATGATGGAGCGAACTCACACAGGTTATTACCACCAAAAGGATGATAGAGCAAACACTCGCACGAACTGACATCAACAAGATGACAGACCCACCACCAAAAGGATGATGGAGCAAACTCATACCGGCTACTACCACCAAAAGGATGATAGAGCTAACACTCCCACAATCTGACATCATCAAAATGACAGACCCACCACCAAAAGGATGACAAAGCGAAACTCAAGCCGGCTACTAGCACCAAAAGGATGATAGAGCAAAACACTCCCACAATCTGACATCAACAAGATGACAGACCCACCACCAAAAGGATGATGGAGCAAACTCACCCCGGCTACTACCACCAAAATGATGATAGAGCAAACACTCGCACGAACAGACATTAACAAGATGATAGACCCACCACCAAAAGGATGATGGAGCAAACTCACACCGGCTCCTACCACCAAAATGATGATAGAGCAAACATTCGCACGAATAGACATCAACAAGTTGACAGACCCTTCAACGAAGGATGATGGAGAAAACTCACACCGACTACTACCACCAAAGGGATGATAGAGCAAACACTCGCACGATCTGACATCAACACGAGTACAAACCCACCACCAAAAGGATGACGGAGCAAACTCTCACCGGCTACTATCACCAAAAGGTTGATAGAGTAAAACACTCGTACAATCTGACATTAACAAGATGACAGACCCACCACCTAAAGGATGACAGAGCGAAACTCACGCCAGCTACTAGCACCAAAAGGATGATAGAGCAAAACACTCCCACAATCTGACATCAATAAGATGACAGACAAACCACTAAAGCGATGACGGAGCGAACTCACACCGGCTCCTACCACCAAAACGATGATAGAGCAAACAGTCACACGAACAGACATCAACAACATGACAGACCCTTCAACAAAGGATGATGGAGCAAACTCACACCGGCTACTACCACCAAGGGGATGATAGAGCAAACATTCGCACGATCTGACATCAACAAGAGTACAGACCCACCACCAAAAGGATGACGGAGCAAACTCACACCGGCTACTATCACCAAAAGGATTATAGAGCAAAACACTCGCACAATCTAACATCAACAAGATGACAAACCCACCACCAAAATGATGATGGAACGAACTTACACTGGTTACTACCACCAAAAGGATGATTGAGAAAAGACTCGCACAATCTAACATCAACAAGAGTACACACCCACCACCAAAAGGATGACGAAGCAAATTCACACCGGCTACTATCACTAAAAGGATGATAGAGAAAAACACTTCAACAATCTGACATCAACAAGATGACAGACCCACGACCAAAAGGATGATGGAGCAAAGTCACACCGGCTATTACCACCAAAAGGATGATAGAGCAAACACACGCACGAACTGACATCAACAAGATGACAGACCCACCACCAAAAGGATGATGGAGCAAACTCACACCGGCTACTACCACCAAAAGGATGATAGAGCTAACACTCCCACAATCTGACATCATCAAAATGACAGACCCACCACCAAAAGGATGACAAAGCGAAACTCAAGCCGGCTACTAGCACCAAAAGGATGATAGAGCAAAACACTCCCACAATCTGACATCAACAAGATGACAGACCCACCACCAAAAGGATGATGGAGCACACTCACACCGGCTACTACCACCAAAATGATGATAGAGCAAACACTCGCACGAACAGACATTAACAAGATGATAGACCCACCACCAAAAGGATAATGGAGCAAACTCACACCGGCTCCTACCACCAAAATGATGATAGAGGAAACATTCGCACGAATAGACATCAACAAGTTGACAAACCCTTCAACAAAGGATGATGGAGAAAACTCACACCGGCTACTACCACCAAAGGGATGATAGAGCAAACACTCGCACGATCTGACATCAACACGAGTACAGACCCACCACCAAAAGGATGACGGAGCAAACTCTCACCGGCTACTATCACCAAAAGGTTGATAGAGCAAAACACTCGTACAATCTGACATTAACAAGATGACAGACCCACCACCAAAAGGATGACAGAGCGAAACTCACGCCAGCTACTAGCACCAAAAGGATGATAGAGCAAAACACTCCCAGAATCTGACATCAACAAGATGACAGACAAACCACTAAAGCGATGATGGAGCGAACTCACACCGGCTCCTACCACCAAAATGATGATAGAACAAACAATCACACGAACAGACATCAACAACATGACAGGCCCTTCAACAAAGGATGATGGAGCAAACTCACACCGGCTACTACCACCAAGGGGATGATAGAGCAAACACTCGCACGATCTGAAATCAACAAGAGTACAGACCCACCACCAAAAGGATGACGGAGCAAACTCACACCGGCTACTATCACCAAAAGGATTATAGAGCAAAACACTCGCACAATCTAACATCAACAAGATGACAGACCCACCACCAAAATGATGATGGAACGAACTTACACCGGTTACTACCACCAAAAGGATGATTGAGAAAAGACTCGCACAATCTGACATAAACAAGAGTACACACCCACCACCAAAAGGATGACGGAGAAAACTCACACCGGCTACTATCACTAAAAGGATGATAGAGAAAAACACTCCAACAATCTGACATCAACAAGATGACAGACCCACCACCAAAAGGATGATGGAGCGAACTCACACCGATTATTACCACCAAAAGGATGATAGAGCAAACACTTGCACAAACTGACATCAACAAGATGACAGACCCACCACCAAAAGGATGATGGAGCAAACTCACACCGGCTACTACCACCAAAAGGATGATAGAGCTAACACTCCCACAATCTGACATCATCAAAATGACAGACCCACCACCAAAAGGATGACAAAGCGAAACTCAAGCCGACTACTAGCACCAAAAGGATGATAGAGCAAAACACTCCCACAATCTGACATCAACAAGATGATAGACCCACCACCAAAAGGATGATGAAGCAAACTCACACCGGCTACTACCACCAAAATGATGATAGAGCAAACACTCGCACGAACAGACATTAACAAGATGATAGACCCACCACCAAAAGGATGATGGAGCAAACTCACACCGGCTCCTA
Organism: Lathyrus sativus; assembly: GCA_963859935.3. Classification (NCBI taxonomy): domain Eukaryota; kingdom Viridiplantae; phylum Streptophyta; class Magnoliopsida; order Fabales; family Fabaceae; genus Lathyrus; species Lathyrus sativus. The sequence goes on along the minus strand of OZ012740.1, from coordinate 250,738,457 downwards.
CCACCAAAATGATGATAGAGCAAACATTCGCACGAATAGACATCAACAAGTTGACAGACCCTTCAACAAAGGATGATGGAGAAAACTCACACCGGCTACTACCACCAAAGGGATGATAGAGCAAACACTCGTACGATCTGACATCAACACGAGTACAGACCCACCACCAAAAGGATGACGGAGCAAACTCACACCGGCTACTATCACCAAAAGGATTATAGAGCAAAACACTCGCACAATCTAACATCAACAAGATGACAGACCCACCACCAAAATGATGATGGAACGAACTTACACCGGTTACTACCACCAAAAGGATGATTGAGAAAAGACTCGCACAATCTGACATAAACAAGAGTACACACCCACCACCAAAAGGATGACGGAGAAAACTCACACCGGCTACTATCACTAAAAGGATGATAGAGAAAAACACTCCAACAATCTGACATCAACAAGATGACAGACCCACCACCAAAAGGATGATGGAGCGAACTCACACCGATTATTACCACCAAAAGGATGATAGAGCAAACACTTGCACAAACTGACATCAATAAGATGACAGACCCACCACCAAAAGGATGATGGAGCAAACTCACACCGGCTACTACCACCAAAAGGATGATAGAGCTGACACTCCCATAATCTGACATCATCAAAATGACAAACCCACCACCAAAAGGATGACAAAGCGAAACTCAAGCCGGCTACTACCACCAAAAGAATGATAGAGCAAAACACTCCCACAATCTGACATCAACAAGATGACAGACCCACCACCAAAAGGATGATGGAGCAAACTCACACCGGCTACTACCACCAAAATGATGATAGAGCAAACACTCGCACGAACAAACATTAACAAGATGATAGACCCACCACCAAAAGGATGATGGAGCAAACTCACACCGGCTCCTACCACCAAAATGATGATAGAGCAAACATTCACACGAATAGACATCAACAAGTTGACAGACCCTTCAACAAAGGATGATGGAGAAAACTCACACCGGCTACTACCACCAAAGGGATGATAGAGCAAACACTCGCACGATCTTACATCAACACGAGTACAGACCCACCACCAAAAGGATGACGGAGCAAACTCTCACCGGCTACTATCACCAAAAGGTTGATAGAGCAAAACACTCGTACAATCTGACATTAACAAGATGACAGACCCACCACCAAAAGGATGACAGAGCGAAACTCACGCCAGCTACTAGCACCAAAAGGATGATAGAGCAAAACACTCCCAGAATCTGACATCAACAAGATGACAGACAAACCACTAAAGCGATGATGGAGCGAACTCACACCGGCTCCTACCACCAAAATGATGATAGAACAAACAATCACACGAACAGACATCAACAACATGACAGACCCTTCAACAAAGGATGATGGAGCAAACTCACACCGGCTACTACCACCAAGGGGATGATAGAGCAAACACTCGCACGATCTGAAATCAACAAGAGTACAGACCCACCACCAAAAGGATGACGGAGCAAACTCACACCGGCTACTATCACCAAAAGGATTATAGAGCAAAACACTCGCACAATCTAACATCAACAAGATGACAGACCCACCACCAAAATGATGATGGAACGAACTTACACCGGTTACTACCACCAAAAGGATGATTGAGAAAAGACTCGCACAATCTGACATAAACAAGAGTACACACCCACCACCAAAAGGATGACGGAGAAAACTCACACCGGCTACTATCACTAAAAGGATGATAGAGAAAAACACTCCAACAATCTGACATCAACAAGATGACAGACCCACCACCAAAAGGATGATGGAGCAAACTCACACCGATTATTACCACCAAAAGGATGATTGAGCAAACACTTGCACAAACTGACATCAATAAGATGACAGACCCACCACCAAAAGGATGATGGAGCAAACTCACACCGGCTACTACCACCAAAAGGATGATAGAGCTGACACTCCCATAATCTGACATCATCAAAATGACAAACCCACCACCAAAAGGATGACAAAGCGAAACTCAAGCCGGCTACTACCACCAAAAGAATGATAGAGCAAAACACTCCCACAATCTGACATCAACAAGATGACAGACCCACCACCAAAAGGATGATGGAGCAAACTCACACCGGCTACTACCACCAAAATGATGATAGAGCAAACACTCGCACGAACAAACATTAACAAGATGATAGACCCACCACCAAAAGGATGATGGAGCAAACTCACACCGGCTCCTACCACCAAAATGATGATAGAGCAAACATTCACACGAATAGACATCAACAAGTTGACAGACCCTTCAACAAAGGATGATGGAGAAAACTCACACCGGCTACTACCACCAAAGGGATGATAGAGCAAACACTCGCACGATCTTACATCAACACGAGTACAGACCCACCACCAAAAGGATGACGGAGCAAACTCTCACCGGCTACTATCACCAAAAGGTTGATAGAGCAAAACACTCGTACAATCTGACATTAACAAGATGATAGACCCACCACCAAAAGGATGACAGAGCGAAACTCACGCCAGCTACTAGCACCAAAAGGATGATAGAGCAAAACACTCCCAGAATCTGACATCAACAAGATGACAGACAAACCACTAAAGCGATGATGGAGCGAACTCACACCGGCTCCTACCACCAAAATGATGATAGAACAAACAATCACACGAACAGACATCAACAACATGACAGACCCTTCAACAAAGGATGATGGAGCAAACTCACACCGGCTACTACCACCAAGGGGATGATAGAGCAAACACTCGCACGATCTGAAATCAACAAGAGTACAGACCCACCACCAAAAGGATGACGGAGCAAACTCACACCGGCTACTATCACCAAAAGGATTATAGAGCAAAACACTCGCACAATCTAACATCAACAAGATGACAGACCCACCACCAAAATGATGATGGAACGAACTTACACCGGTTACTACCACCAAAAGGATGATTGAGAAAAGACTCGCACAATCTGACATAAACAAGAGTACACACCCACCACCAAAAGGATGACGGAGAAAACTCACACCGGCTACTATCACTAAAAGGATGATAGAGAAAAACACTCCAACAATCTGACATCAACAAGATGACAGACCCACCACCAAAAGGATGATGGAGCGAACTCACACCGATTATTACCACCAAAAGGATGATAGAGCAAACACTTGCACAAACTGACATCAACAAGATGACAGACCCACCACCAAAAGGATGATGGAGCAAACTCACACCGGCTACTACCACCAAAAGGATGATAGAGCTAACACTCCCACAATCTGACATCATCAAAATGACAGACCCACCACCAAAAGGATGACAAAGCGAAACTCAAGCCGACTACTAGCACCAAAAGGATGATAGAGCAAAACACTCCCACAATCTGACATCAACAAGATGATAGACCCACCACCAAAAGGATGATGAAGCAAACTCACACCGGCTACTACCACCAAAATGATGATAGAGCAAACACTCGCACGAACAGACATTAACAAGATGATAGACCCACCACCAAAAGGATGATGGAGCAAACTCACACCGGCTCCTACCACCAAAATGATGATAGAGCAAACATTCGCACGAATAGACATCAACAAGTTGACAGACCCTTCAACAAAGGATGATGGAGAAAACTCACACCGGCTACTACCACCAAAGGGATGATAGAGCAAACACTCGTACGATCTGACATCAACACGAGTACAGACCCACCACCAAAAGGATGACGGAGCAAACTCACACCGGCTACTATCACCAAAAGGATTATAGAGCAAAACACTCGCACAATCTAACATCAACAAGATGACAGACCCACCACCAAAATGATGATGGAACGAACTTACACCGGTTACTACCACCAAAAGGATGATTGAGAAAAGACTCGCACAATCTGACATAAACAAGAGTACACACCCACCACCAAAAGGATGACGGAGAAAACTCACACCGGCTACTATCACTAAAAGGATGATAGAGAAAAACACTCCAACAATCTGACATCAACAAGATGACAGACCCACCACCAAAAGGATGATGGAGCGAACTCACACCGATTATTACCACCAAAAGGATGATAGAGCAAACACTTGCACAAACTGACATCAATAAGATGACAGACCCACCACCAAAAGGATGATGGAGCAAACTCACACCGGCTACTACCACCAAAAGGATGATAGAGCTGACACTCCCATAATCTGACATCATCAAAATGACAAACCCACCACCAAAAGGATGACAAAGCGAAACTCAAGCCGGCTACTACCACCAAAAGAATGATAGAGCAAAACACTCCCACAATCTGACATCAACAAGATGACAGACCCACCACCAAAAGGATGATGGAGCAAACTCACACCGGCTACTACCACCAAAATGATGATAGAGCAAACACTCGCACGAACAAACATTAACAAGATGATAGACCCACCACCAAAAGGATGATGGAGCAAACTCACACCGGCTCCTACCACCAAAATGATGATAGAGCAAACATTCACACGAATAGACATCAACAAGTTGACAGACCCTTCAACAAAGGATGATGGAGAAAACTCACACCGGCTACTACCACCAAAGGGATGATAGAGCAAACACTCGCACGATCTTACATCAACACGAGTACAGACCCACCACCAAAAGGATGACGGAGCAAACTCTCACCGGCTACTATCACCAAAAGGTTGATAGAGCAAAACACTCGTACAATCTGACATTAACAAGATGACAGACCCACCACCAAAAGGATGACAGAGCGAAACTCACGCCAGCTACTAGCACCAAAAGGATGATAGAGCAAAACACTCCCAGAATCTGACATCAACAAGATGACAGACAAACCACTAAAGCGATGATGGAGCGAACTCACACCGGCTCCTACCACCAAAATGATGATAGAACAAACAATCACACGAACAGACATCAACAACATGACAGACCCTTCAACAAAGGATGATGGAGCAAACTCACACCGGCTACTACCACCAAGGGGATGATAGAGCAAACACTCGCACGATCTGAAATCAACAAGAGTACAGACCCACCACCAAAAGGATGACGGAGCAAACTCAGACCGGCTACTATCACCAAAAGGATTATAGAGCAAAACACTCGCACAATCTAACATCAACAAGATGACAGACCCACCACCAAAATGATGATGGAACGAACTTACACCGGTTACTACCACCAAAAGGATGATTGAGAAAAGACTCGCACAATCTGACATAAACAAGAGTACACACCCACCACCAAAAGGATGACGGAGAAAACTCACACCGGCTACTATCACTAAAAGGATGATAGAGAAAAACACTCCAACAATCTGACATCAACAAGATGACAGACCCACCACCAAAAGGATGATGGAGCAAACTCACACCGATTATTACCACCAAAAGGATGATAGAGCAAACACTTGCACAAACTGACATCAATAAGATGACAGACCCACCACCAAAAGGATGATGGAGCAAACTCACACCGGCTACTACCACCAAAAGGATGATAGAGCTGACACTCCCATAATCTGACATCATCAAAATGACAAACCCACCACCAAAAGGATGACAAAGCGAAACTCAAGCCGGCTACTACCACCAAAAGAATGATAGAGCAAAACACTCCCACAATCTGACATCAACAAGATGACAGACCCACCACCAAAAGGATGATGGAGCAAACTCACACCGGCTACTACCACCAAAATGATGATAGAGCAAACACTCGCACGAACAAACATTAACAAGATGATAGACCCACCACCAAAAGGATGATGGAGCAAACTCACACCGGCTCCTACCACCAAAATGATGATAGAGCAAACATTCACACGAATAGACATCAACAAGTTGACAGACCCTTCAACAAAGGATGATGGAGAAAACTCACACCGGCTACTACCACCAAAGGGATGATAGAGCAAACACTCGCACGATCTTACATCAACACGAGTACAGACCCACCACCAAAAGGATGACGGAGCAAACTCTCACCGGCTACTATCACCAAAAGGTTGATAGAGCAAAACACTCGTACAATCTGACATTAACAAGATGACAGACCCACCACCAAAAGGATGACAGAGCGAAACTCACGCCAGCTACTAGCACCAAAAGGATGATAGAGCAAAACACTCCCAGAATCTGACATCAACAAGATGACAGACAAACCACTAAAGCGATGATGGAGCGAACTCACACCGGCTCCTACCACCAAAATGATGATAGAACAAACAATCACACGAACAGACATCAACAACATGACAGACCCTTCAACAAAGGATGATGGAGCAAACTCACACCGGCTACTACCACCAAGGGGATGATAGAGCAAACACTCGCACGATCTGAAATCAACAAGAGTACAGACCCACCACCAAAAGGATGACGGAGCAAACTCACACCGGCTACTATCACCAAAAGGATTATAGAGCAAAACACTCGCACAATCTAACATCAACAAGATGACAGACCCACCACCAAAATGATGATGGAACGAACTTACACCGGTTACTACCACCAAAAGGATGATTGAGAAAAGACTCGCACAATCTGACATAAACAAGAGTACACACCCACCACCAAAAGGATGACGGAGAAAACTCACACCGGCTACTATCACTAAAAGGATGATAGAGAAAAACACTCCAACAATCTGACATCAACAAGATGACAGACCCACCACCAAAAGGATGATGGAGCGAACTCACACCGATTATTACCACCAAAAGGATGATAGAGCAAACACTTGCACAAACTGACATCAACAAGATGACAGACCCACCACCAAAAGGATGATGGAGCAAACTCACACCGGCTACTACCACCAAAAGGATGATAGAGCTAACACTCCCACAATCTGACATCATCAAAATGACAGACCCACCACCAAAAGGATGACAAAGCGAAACTCAAGCCGACTACTAGCACCAAAAGGATGATAGAGCAAAACACTCCCACAATCTGACATCAACAAGATGATAGACCCACCACCAAAAGGATGATGAAGCAAACTCACACCGGCTACTACCACCAAAATGATGATAGAGCAAACACTCGCACGAACAGACATTAACAAGATGATAGACCCACCACCAAAAGGATGATGGAGCAAACTCACACCGGCTCCTACCACCAAAATGATGATAGAGCAAACATTCGCACGAATAGACATCAACAAGTTGACAGACCCTTCAACAAAGGATGATGGAGAAAACTCACACCGGCTACTACCACCAAAGGGATGATAGAGCAAACACTCGTACGATCTGACATCAACACGAGTACAGACCCACCACCAAAAGGATGACGGAGCAAACTCTCACCGGCTACTATCACCAAAAGGTTGATAGAGCAAAACACTCGCACAATCTGACATTAACAAGATGACAGACCCACCACCCAAAGGATGACAGAGCGAAACTCACGCCAGCTACTAGCACCAAAAGGATGATAGAGCAAAACACTCCCAGAATCTGACATCAACAAGATGACAGACAAATCACTAAAGCGATGATGGAGCGAACTCACACCGGCTCCTACCACCAAAATGATGATAGAGCAAACAATCACACGAACAGACATCAACAACATGACAGACCCTTCAACAAAGGATGATGGAGCAAACTCACACCGGCTACTACCACCAAGGGGATGATAGAGCAAACACTCGCACGATCTGAAATCAACAAGAGTACAGACCCACCACCAAAAGGATGACGGAGCAAACTCACACCGGCTACTATCACCAAAAGGATTATAGAGCAAAACACTCGCACAATCTAACATCAACAAGATGATAGACCCACCACCAAAATGATGATGGAACGAACTTACACCGGTTACTACCACCAAAAGGATGATTGAGAAAAGACTCGCACAATCTGACATAAACAAGAGTACACACCCACCACCAAAAGGATGACGGAGAAAACTCACACCGGCTACTATCACTAAAAGGATGATAGAGAAAAACACTCCAACAATCTGACATCAACAAGATGACAGACCCACCACCAAAAGGATGATGGAGCGAACTCACACCGATTATTACCACCAAAAGGATGATAGAGCAAACACTTGCACAAACTGACATCAACAAGATGACAGACCCACCACCAAAAGGATGATGGAGCAAACTCACACCGGCTACTACCACCAAAAGGATGATAGAGCTAACACTCCCACAATCTGACATCATCAAAATGACAGACCCACCACCAAAAGGATGACAAAGCGAAACTCAAGCCGACTACTAGCACCAAAAGGATGATAGAGCAAAACACTCCCACAATCTGACATCAACAAGATGATAGACCCACCACCAAAAGGATGATGAAGCAAACTCACACCGGCTACTACCACCAAAATGATGATAGAGCAAACACTCGCACGAACAGACATTAACAAGATGATAGACCCACCACCAAAAGGATGATGGAGCAAACTCACACCGGCTCCTACCACCAAAATGATGATAGAGCAAACATTCGCACGAATAGACATCAACAAGTTGACAGACCCTTCAACAAAGGATGATGGAGAAAACTCACACCGGCTACTACCACCAAAGGGATGATAGAGCAAACACTCGTACGATCTGACATCAACACGAGTACAGACCCACCACCAAAAGGATGACGGAGCAAACTCTCACCGGCTACTATCACCAAAAGGTTGATAGAGCAAAACACTCGCACAATCTGACATTAACAAGATGACAGACCCACCACCCAAAGGATGACAGAGCGAAACTCACGCCAGCTACTAGCACCAAAAGGATGATAGAGCAAAACACTCCCACAATCTGACATCAACAAGATGACAGACAAATCACTAAAGCGATGATGGAGCGAACTCACACCGGCTCCTACCACCAAAATGATGATAGAGCAAACAATCACACGAACAGACATCAACAACATGACAGACCCTTCAACAAAGGATGATGGAGCAAACTCACACCGGCTACTACCACCAAGGAGATGATAGAGCAAACACTCGCATGATCTGACATCAACAAGAGTACAGACCCACCACCAAAAGGATGACGAAGCGAACTCACACCGGTTACTATCACCAAAAGGATTATAGAGCAAAACACTCGCACAATCTGACATCAACAAGATGACAGACCCACCACCAAAATGATGATGGCGCGAACTCACACCGGTTACTACCACCAAAAGGATGATAGAGCAAACACTCGCACAAACTGACATCAAAAAGATGACAGACCCACCACCAAAAGGATGATGGAGCAAAATCACACCGGTTACTACCACCAAAAGGATAATAGAGCAAACACTCGCACAAACTGACATCAACAAGATGACAGACCCAACACCCAAAGGATGATGAAGCAAACAAACACCGGCTACTACCTCCAAAAGGATGATAGAGCAAAACACTCCCATAATCTGACATCAACAAGATGACAGACCCACCACCAAAAGGATGATGGAGCAAACTCACACCGACTACGACCACCAAAATGATGATAGAGCAAACACTCGTACGAACGGACATTAACAAGATGATAGACCCACCACCAAAAGGATGATGGAGCAAACTCACACCGGCTCCTACCACCAAAATGATGATAGAGCAAACATTCGCATGAATAGACATCAACAAGATGACAAACCCACCACCAAAATGATGATGGAACGAACTTACACCGGTTACTACCACCAAAAGGATGATTGAGAAAAGACTCGCACAATCTGACATCAACAAGAGTACACACCCACCACAATAAGGATGACGGAGCAAACTCACACCGGCTACTATCACTAAAAAGATGATAGAGAAAAACACTCCAACAATCTGACATCAACAAGATGACAAACCCACCACCAAAATGATGATGGAGCGAACTCACACCGGCTATTACCACCAAAAGGATGATAGAGCAAACACTCGCACGAACTGACATCAACAAGATGACAGACCCACCACCAAAAGGATGATGGAGCAAACTCACACCGGCTACTACCACCAAAAGGATGATAGAGCTGACACTCCCACAATCTGACATCATCAAAATGACAAACCCACCACCAAAAGGATGACAAAGCGAAACTCAAGCCGGCTACTAGCACCAAAAGAATGATAGAGCAAAACACTCCCATAATCTGACATCAACAAGATGACAGACCCACCACCAAAAGGATGATGGAGCAAACTCACACCGGCTACTACCACCAAAATGATGATAGAGCAAACACTCGCACGAACAGACATTAACAAGATGACAGACCCACCACCAAAAGGATGATGGAGCAAACTCACACCGGCTCCTACCACCAAAATGATGATAGAGCAAACATTCGCACGAATAGACATCAACAAGTTGACAGACCCTTCAACAAAGGATGATGGAGAAAACTCACACCGGCTACTACCACCAAAGGGATGATAGAGCAAACACTCGCACGATCTGACATCAACACGAGTACAGACCCACCACCAAAAGGATGACGGAGCAAACTCTCACCGGCTACTATCACCAAAAGGTTGATAGAGCAAAACACTCGTACAATCTGACATTAACAAGATGACAGACCCACCACCAAAAGGATGACAGAGCGAAACTCACGCCAGCTACTAGCACCAAAAGGATGATAGAGCAAAACACTCCCACAATCTGACATCAACAAGATGACAGACAAACCACTAAAGCGATGATGGAGCGAACTCACACCAGCTCCTACCACCAAAATGATGATAGAGCAAACAATCACACGAACAGACATCAACAACATGACAGACCCTTCAACAAAGGATGATGGAGCAAACTCACACCGGCTACTACCACCAAGGGGATGATAGAGCAAACACTCGCACGATCTGAAATCAACAAGAGTACAGACCCACCACCAAATGGATGACGGAGCAAACTCACACCGGCTACTATCACCAAAAGGATTATAGAGCAAAACACTCGCACAATCTAACATCAACAAGATGACAGACCCACCACCAAAATGATGATGGAACGAACTTACACCGGTTACTACCACCAAAAGGATGATTGAGAAAAGACTCGCACAATCTGACATCAACAAGAGTACACACCCACCACCAAAAGGATGACGGAGCAAACTCACACCGGCTACTATCACTAAAAGGATGATAGAGAAAAACACTCCAACAATCTGACATCAACAAGATGACAGACCCACCACCAAAAGGATGATGGAGCGAACTCACACCGACTATTACAACCAAAAGGTTGATAGAGCAAAACACTCGCACAATCTGACATTAACAAGATGACAGACCCACCACCAAAAGGATGACAGAGCGAAACTCACGCCAGCTACTAGCACCAAAAGGATGATAGAGCAAAACACTCCCACAATCTGACATCAACAAGATGACAGACAAACCACTAAAGCGATGATGGAGCGAACTCACACCGGCTCCTACCACCAAAATGATGATAGAGCAAACAATCACACGAACAGACATCAACAACATGACAGACCCTTCAACAAAGGATGATGGAGAAAACTCACACCGGCTACTACCATCAAGGAGATGATAGAGCAAACACTCGCATGATCTGACATCAACAAGAGTATAGACCCACCACCAAAAGGATGACGAAGCGAACTCACACCGGTTACTATCACCAAAAGGATTATAGAGCAAAACACTCGCACAATCTGACATCAACAAGATGACAGACCCACCACCAAAATGATGATGGAGCGAACTCACACCGGTTACTACCACCAAAAGGATGATAGAGCAAACACTCGCACAAACTGACATCAAAAAGACGACAGACCCACCACCAAAAGAATGATGGAGCAAAATCACACCGGTTACTACCACCAAAAGGATAATAGAGCAAACACTCGCACAAACTGACATCAACAAGATGACAGACCCAACACCCAAAGGATGATGGAGCAAACAAACACCGGATACTACCTCCAAAAGGATGATAGAGCAAAACACTCCCATAATCTGACATCAACAAGATGACAGACCCACCACCAAAAGGATGATGGAGCAAACTCACACCGACTACGACCACCAAAATGATGATAGAGCAAACACTAGCACGAACGGACATTAACAAGATGATAGACCCACCACCAAAAGGATGATGGAGCAAACTCACACCGGCTCCTACCACCAAAATGATGATAGAGCAAACATTCGTATGAATAGACATCAACAAGATGACAGACCCTTCAACAAAGGATAATGGAGCAAACTCACACCGGCTACTACCACCAAAGGGATGATAGAGCAAACACTCGCACGATCTGACATCAACAAGAGTAAATACCCACCACCAAAAGGATGACGGAGCAAACTCACACCGGCTACTATCACCAAAAGGATTATAGAGAAAAACACTCGCACAATCTAACATCAACAAGATGACAGACCCACCACCAAAATGATGATGGAACGAACTTACACCAGTTACTACCACCAAAAGGATGATTGAGAAAAGACTCGCACAATCTGACATCAACAAGATTACGCACCCACCACCAAAAGGATGACGGAGCGAACTCACACCGGCTACTATCACCAAAAGGTTGATAGAGAAAAACACTCGCACAATCTGACATCAACAAGATGACAGACCCACCAACAAAAGGATGATGGAGCGAACTCACACCGGCTACTACCACCAAAAGGATGATAGAGCAAACATTCGCACGAACTGACATGAATAAGATGACAGACCCACCACCAAAAGGATGATGGAGAAAACTCACACCGGCTACTACCACCAAAAGGATGATAGAGCTAACACTCCCACAATCTGAAATCAACAAAATGAAAGACCCACTACCAAAAGGATGATGGAGCAAATTCACACCGGCTACTACCACCAAAATGATGATAGAGCAAACACTCGCACGAACGGACATTAACAAGATGATAGACCCACCACCAAAAGGATGATGGAGCAAACTCACACAGGCTCCTACCACCAAAATGATGATAGAGCAAACATTCGCACGAATAGACATCAACAAGTTGACAGAACCTTCAACAAAGGATGATAGAGAAAACTCACACCGGCTACTACCACCAAAGGGATGATAGAGCCAACATTCGCACGATCTGACATCAACACGAGTACAGACCCACCACCAAAAGGATGACGGAGCAAACTCTCACCGGCTACTATCACCAAAAGGTTGATAGAGCAAAACACTCGTACAATCTGACATTAACAAGATGACAGACCCACCACCAAAAGGATGATGGAGTGAACTCACACCGATTACTACCACAAAAAGGATGAAAGAGCAAACACTCGCACGAACTGACATCAATAAGATGACAGACCCAGCACCAAAAGGATGATGGAGCAAACTCACATCGGCTACTACCCCCAAAAGGATGATAGAGATAACACTCGCACAATCTAACATCAACAAGATGACAGACCCACCACAAAAAGGATGACAGAGCAAAACTCAAACCGACTACTAACACCAAAAGGATGATAGAGCAAAACACTCCCTCCATCTGATATCAACAAGATGACAGACCCACCACCAAAAGGATGATGGAGCGACCTCACACCAGCTACTACCACCAAAATGATGATAGAGCAAACACTCGTACGAACGGACATTAACAAGATGACAGACCCACCACGAAAAGGATGATGGAGCAAACTCACACCGGATACTACCTCTAAAAGGATGATAGAGATTACACTCGCACAATCTGATATCAACAAGATGACAGACCCGTCACCAAAAGGATGACAGAACGAAACTCACGCCAGCTACTAGAACCAAAAGGATGATAGAGCAAAACACTCCCACAATCTCACATCAACAAGATGACAGACCAACCACCAAAGCATTGATGGAGCGAACTAACACCGGTTCCTACCACCAAAATGATGATAGAGCAAACACTCGCACGAACAGACATCAACAAGATGACAGACCCTTCAACAAAGGATGATGGAGCAAACTCACACCGACTACTACCACCAAAGGGATGATATAGCAAACACTCGCATGATATGACATCAACAAGAGTACAGACCTACCACCAAAAGGATGACGAAGCAAACTCACACTGGTTACTATCACCAAAAGGATTATAGAGCAAAACACTCGCACAATCTGACATCAACAAGATAACAGACCCACCACCAAAATGATGATGGAGCAAACTCACACCGGTTACTACCACCAAAAGGATGATAGAGCAAACACTCGCACAAACTGACATCAAAAAGATGACAGACCCACCACCAAAAGGATGATGGAGCAAAATCACACCGGTTACTACCACCAAAAGGATGATAGAGCAAACACTCGCACGAACTGACATCAACAAGATGACAGACCCAACACCAAAAGGATGATGGAGCAAACTAACACCAGCTACTACCTCCAAAAGGATGATAGAGATAACACTCGCACAATATGACATCAACAAGATGACAGACCCACCACCCAAAGGATGACAGAGCAAAACTCAAACCGACTACTAGCACCACAAGGATGATAGAGCAAAACACTCCCACCATCTGACATCAACAAGATGACAGACCCACCACCAAAAAGATGATAGAGAGACCTCACACCAGCTACTACCACGAAAATGATGATAGAGCAAACACTCGCACGAACGGACATTAACAAGATGACAGACCCACCACCAAAAAGATGATGGAGCAAACTCACACCGGCTACAACCTCCAAAAGGATGATAGAGATAACACTCGCACAATCTGACATCAACAAGATGACAGACCCACCACCAAAAGGATGATAGTGCAAAACACTCCCACAATCTGACATCAAAAAGATGACAGACAAACCACCAAAGCGATGATGGAGCGAACTCATACCGGCTCCTACCACCAAAATGATGATAGAGCAAACAGTCACACGAACAAACATCAACAACATGACAGACCCTTCAACAAAGGATGATGGAGCAAACTCACACCGGCTACTACCACCAAGGGGATGATAGAGCAAACACTCGCACGATCTGACATCAACAAGAGTACAGACCCACCACCAAAAGGATGACGGAGCAAACTCACACCGGCTATTATCACCAAAAGGATTATAGAGCAAAACACTCGCACAATCTAACATCAACAAGATGACAAACCCACCACCAAAATGATGATGGAACGAACTTACACCGGTTACTACCACCAAAAGGATGATTGAGAAAAGGCTCGCACAATCTGACATCAACAAGAGTACACACCCACCACCAAAAGGATGACGGAGCAAACTCACACCGGCTACTATCACTAAAAGGATGATAGAGAAAAACACTCCAACAATCTGACATCAACAAGATGACAGACCCACCACCTAAAGGATGATGGAGCGAACTCACACCGGCTATTACCACCAAAAGGATGATAGAGCAAACACTCGCACCAACTGACATCAACAAGATGACAGACCCACCACCAAAAGGATGATGGAGCAAACTCACACTGGCTACTACCACCAAAAGGATGATAGAGCTAACACTCCCACAATCTGACATCATCAAAATGACAGACCCACCACCAAAAGGATGACAAAGCGAAACTCAAGCCGGCTACTAGCACCAAAAGGATGATAGAGCAAAACACTCCCACAATCTGACATCAACAAGATGACAGACCCACCACCAAAAGGATGATAGAGCAAACTCACACCGGCTACTACCACCAAAATGATGATAGAGCAAACACTCGCACGAATAGACATTAACAAGATGATAGACCCACCACCAAAAGGATGATGGAGAAAACTCACACCGGCTCCTACCACCAAAATGATGATAGAGCAAACATTCACACGAATAGACATCAACAAGTTGACAGACCCTTCAACAAAGGATGATGGAGAAAACTCACACCGGCTACTACCACCAAAGGGATGATAGAGCAAACACTCGCACGATCTAACATCAACACGAGTACAGACCCACCACCAAAAGGATGACGGAGCAAACTCTCACCGGCTACTATCACCAAAAGGTTGATAGAGCAAAACACTCGTACAATCTGACATTAACAAGATGACAGACCCACAACCAAAAGGATGACAGAGCGAAACTCACGCCAACTATTAGCACCAAAAGGATGATAGAGCAAAACACTCCCACAATCTGATATCAACAAGATGACAGACAAACCACTAAAGCGATGATGGAGCGAACTCACACCGGCTCCTACCACCAAAATGATGATAGAGCAAACAATCACACGAACAGACATCAACAACATGACAGACCCTTCAACAAAGGATGATGGAGCAAACTCACACCGGCTACTACCACCAAGGGGATGATAGAGCAAACACTCGCACGATCTGAAATCAACAAGAGTACAGACCCACCACCAAAAGGATGACGGAGCAAACTCACACCGGCTACTATCACCAAAAGGATTATAGAGAAAAACACTCGCACAATCTAACATCAACAAGATGACAGACCCACCACCAAAATGATGATGGAACGAACTTACACCGGTTACTACCACCAAAAGGATGATTGAGAAAAGACTCGCACAATCTGACATCAACAAGAGTACACACCCACCACCAAAAGGATGACGGAGCAAACTCACACCGGGTACTATCACTAAAAAGATGATAGAGAAAAACACTCCAACAATCTGACATCAACAAGATGACAGACCCACCACCAAAAGGATGATGGAGCGAACTCACACCGGCTATTACCACCAAAAGGATGATAGAGCAAACACTCGCACGAACTGACATCAACAAGATGACAGACCCACCACCAAAAGGATGATGAAGCAAACTCACACCGGCTACTACCACCAAAAGGATGATAGAGCTGACACTCCCACAATCTGACATCATCAAAATGACAGACCCACCACCAAAAGGATGACAAAGCGAAACTCAAGCCGGCTACTAGCACCAAAAGAATGATAGAGCAAAACACTCCCACAATATGACATCAACAAGATGACAGACCCACCACCAAAAGGATGATGGAGCAAACTCACACCGGCTACTACCACCAAAATGATGATAGAGCAAACACTCGTACGAACAGACATTAACAAGATGATAGACCCACCACCAAAAGGATGATGGAGCAAACTCACACCGGCTCCTACCACCAAAATGATGATAGAGAAAACATTCGCACGAATAGACATCAACAAGTTGACAGACCCTTCAACAAAGGATGATGGAGAAAACTCACACCGACTACTACCACCAAAGGGATGATAGAGCAAACACTTGCACGATCTGACATCAACACGAGTACAGACCCACCACCAAAAGGATGACGGAGCAAACTCTCACCGGCTACTATCACCAAAAGGTTGATAGAGCAAAACACTCGTACAATCTGACATTAACAAGATGACAGACCCACCACCAAAAGGATGACAGAGCGAAACTCACGCCAGCTACTAGCACCAAAAGGATGATAGAGCAAAACACTCCCACAATCTGACATCAACAAGATGACAGACAAACCACTAAAGCGATGACGGAGCGAACTCACACCGTCTCCTACCACCAAAATGATGATAGAGCAAACAATCACACGAACAGATATCAACAACATGATAGACCCTTCAACAAAGGATGATGGAGCAAACTCACACCGGCTACTACCACCAAGGGGATGATAGAGCAAACACTCGCACGATCTGAAATCAACAAGAGTACAGACCCACCACCAAAAGGATGACGGAGCAAACTCACACCGGCTACTATCACCAAAAGGATTATAGAGAAAAACACTCGCACAATCTAACATCAACAAGATGACAGACCCACCACCAAAATGATGATGGAACGAACTTACACCGGTTACTACCACCAAAAGGATGATTGAGAAAAGACTCGCATAATCTGACATCAACAAGAGTACACACCCATCACCAAAAGGATGACGGAGCAAACTCACACCGGCTACTATCACTAAAAAGATGATAGAGAAAAACACTCCAACAATCTGACATCAACAAGATGACAGACCCACCACCAAAAGGATGATGGAGCGAACTCACACCGGCTATTACCACCAAAAGGATGATAGAGCAAACACTCGCACGAACTGACATCAACAAGATGACAGACCCACCACCAAAAGGATGATGAAGCAAACTCACACCGGCTACTACCACCAAAAGGATGATAGAGCTAACACTCCCACAATCTGACATCATCAAAATGACAGACCCACCATCAAAAGGATGACAAAGCGAAACTCAAGCCGGCTACTAGCACCAAAAGAATGATAGAGCAAAACACTCCCACAATATGACATCAACAAGATGACAGACCCACCACCAAAAGGATGATGGAGCAAACTCACACCGGCTACTACCACCAAAATGATGATAGAGCAAACACTCTTACGAACAGACATTAACAAGATGATAGACCCACCACCAAAAGGATGATGAAGCAAACTCACACCGGCTCCTACCACCAAAATGATGATAGAGCAAACATTCGCACGAATAGACATCAACAAGTTGACAGACCCTTCAACAAAGGATGATGGAGAAAACACACACCGGCTACTACCACCAAAGGGATGATAGAGCAAACACTCGCACGATCTGACATCAACACGAGTACAGACCCACCACCTAAAGGATGACGGAGCAAACTCTCACCGGCTACTATCACCAAAAGGTTGATAGAGCAAAACACTCGTACAATCTGACATTAACAAGATGACAGACCCACCACCAAAAGGATGACAGAGCGAAACTCACGCCAGCTACTAGCACCAAAAGGATGATAGAGAAAAACACTCCCACAATCTGACATCAACAAGATGACAGACAAACCACTAAAGCAATGACGGAGCGAACTCACACCGGCTCCTACCACCAAAATGATGATAGAGCAAACAATCACACGAACAGACATCAACAACATGATAGACCCTTCAACAAAGGATGATGGAGCAAACTCACACTGGCTACTACCACCAAGGGGATGATAGAGCAAACACTCGCACGATCTGAAATCAATAGGAGTACAGACCCACCACCAAAAGGATGACGGAGCAAACTCACACCGGCTACTATCACCAAAAGGATTATAGAGCAAAACACTCGCACAATCTAACATCAACAAGATGACAGACCCACCACCAAAATGATGATGGAACGAACTTACACCGGTTACTACCACCAAAAGGATGATTGAGAAAAGACTCGCACAATCTGACATCAACAAGAGTACACACCCACCACCAAAAGGATGACGGAGCAAACTCACACCGGCTACTATCACTAAAAAGATGATAGAGAAAAAAACTCCAACAATCTGACATCAACAAGATGACAGACCCACCACCAAAAGGATGATCGAGCGAACTCACACTGGCTATTACCACCAAAAGGATGATAGAGCAAACACTCGCACGAACTGACATCAACAAGATGACAGACCCACCACCAAAAGGATGATGAAGCAAACTCACACCGGCTACTACCACCAAAAGGATGATAGAGCTAACACTCCAACAATCTGACATCATCAAAATGACAGACCCACCATCAAAAGGATGACAAAGCGAAACTCAAGCCGGCTACTAGCACCAAAAGAATGATAGAGCAAAACACTCCCACAATATGACATCAACAAGATGACAGACCCACCACCAAAAGGATGATGGAGCAAACTCACACCGGCTACTACCACCAAAATGATGATAGAGCAAACACTCTTACGAACAGACATTAACAAGATGATAGACCCACCACCAAAAGGATGATGGAGCAAACTCACACCGGCTCCTACCACCAAAATGATGATAGAGCAAACATTCGCACGAATAGACATCAACAAGTTGACAGACCCTTCAACAAAGGATGATGGAGAAAACTCACACCGGCTACTACCACCAAAGGGATGATAGAGCAAACACTCGCACGATCTGACATCAACACGAGTACAGACCCACCACCTAAAGGATGACGGAGCAAACTCTCACCGGCTACTATCACCAAAAGGTTGATAGAGCAAAACACTCGTACAATCTGACATTAACAAAATGACAGACCCACCACCAAAAGGATGACAGAGCGAAACTCACGCCAGCTACTAGCACCAAAAGGATGATAGAGCAAAACACTCCCACAATCTGACATCAACAAGATGACAGACAAACCACTAAAGCGATGACGGAGCGAACTCACACCGGCTCCTACTACCAAAATGATGATAGAGCAAACAATCACACGAACAGACATCAACAACATGATAGACCCTTCAACAAAGGATGATGGAGCAAACTCACACTGGCTACTACCACCAAGGGGATGATAGAGCAAACACTCGCACGATCTGAAATCAACAAGAGTACAGACCCACCACCAAAAGGATGACGGAGCAAACTCACACCGGCTACTATCACCAAAAGGATTATAAAGCAAAACACTCGCACAATCTAACATCAACAAGATGACAGACCCACCACCAAAATGATGATGGAACGAACTTACACCGGTTACTACCACCAAAAGGATGATTGAGAAAAGACTCGCACAATCTGACATCAACAAGAATACACACCCACCACCAAAAGGATGACGGAGCAAACTCACACCGGCTACTATCACTAAAAGGATGATAGAGAAAAACACTCCAACAATCTGACATCAACAATCTGACATACCCACCACCAAAAGGATGATGGAGCGAACTCACACTGGCTATTACCACCAAAAGGATGATAGAGCAAACACTCGCACGAACTGACATCAACAAGATGACAGACCCACCACCAAAAGGATGATGGAGCAAACTCACACCGGCTACTACCACCAAAAGGATGATAGAGCTAACACTCCCACAATCTGACATCATCAAAATGACAGACCCACCACCAAAAGGATGACAAAGCGAAACTCAAGCCGGCTACTAGCACCAAAAGGATGATAGAGCAAAACACCCCCACAATCTGACATCAACAAGATGACAGACCCACCACCAAAAGGATGATGGAGCAAACTCCCACCGGCTACTACCACCAAAATGATGATAGAGCAAACACTCGCACGAACAGACATTAACAAGATGATAGACCCACCACCAAAAGGATGATGGAGCAAACTCACACCGGCTCCTACCACCAAAATGATGATAGAGCAAACATTCGCACGAATAGACATCAACAAGTTGACAGACCCTTCAACAAAGGATGATGGAGAAAACTCACACCGGCTACTACCACCAAAGGGATGATAGAGCAAACACTCGCACGATCTGACATCAACACGAGTACAGACCCACCACCAAAAGGAGGACAGAGCAAACTCTCACCGGCTACTATCACCAAAAGGTTGATAGAGCAAAACACTCGTACAATCTGACATTAACAAGATGACAGACCCACCACCAAAAGGATGACAGAGCGAAACTCACGCAAGCTACTAGCACCAAAAGGATGATAGAGCAAAACACTCCCACAATCTGACATCAACAAGATGACAGACAAACCACTAAAGCGATGATGGAGCAAACTCACACCGGCCCCTACCACCAAAATGATGATAGAGCAAACAATCAAACGAACAGACATCAACAACATGACAGACCCTTCAACAAAGGATGATGGAGCAAACTCACACCGGCTACTACCACCAAGGAGATGATAGAGCAAACACTCGCATGATCTGACATCAACAAGAGTACAGGCCCACCACCAAAAGGATGACGAAGTGAACTCACACCGGTTACTATCACCAAAAGGATTATAGAGCAAAACACTCGCACAATTTGACATCAACAAGATGACAGACCCACCACCAAAATGATGATGGAGCGAACTCACACTGGTTACTACCACCAAAAGGATGATAGAGCAAACACTCGCACAAACTGACATCAACAAGATGACAGACCCAACACCAAAAGGATGATGGAGCAAACAAACACCGGCTACTACCTTGAAAAGGATGATAGAGCAAAACACTCCCACAATCTGACATCAACAAGATGACAGACCCACCACCAAAAGGATGATGGAGCAAACTCACACCGGCTACGACCACCAAAATGATGATAGACCAAACACTCGCACGAACGGACATTAACAAGATGATAGACCCACCACCAAAAGGATGATGGAGCAAACTCACTCCGGCTCCTACCACCAAAATGATGATAGAGCAAACATTCGCACGAATAGATATCAACAAGATGACATAACCTTCAACAAAGGATGATGGAGAAAAATCACACCGGCTACTACCACCAAAGGGATGATAAAGCAAACACTCGCACGATCTGACATCAACACGAGTACAGACCCACCACCAAAAGGATGACGGAGCGAACTCACACCGACTACTATCACCAAAAGGTTGATAGAGCAAAACACTCGTACAATCTAACATTAACAAGATGACAGAGCCACCACCAAAATGATGATGTAACGAACTTACACCGGTTACTACCATGAAAAGGATGATTGAGAAAAGACTCGCACAATCTGACATCAACAAGAGTACACACTCACCACCAAAAGGATGACGGAGCAAACTCACACCGGCTACTATCACCAAAAGGATGATAGAGCAAAAAACTCCCATAATCTGACATCAACAAGATGACAGACAAACCACCAAAGCGATGATGGAGCAAACTCACACCGGTTCCTACCACCAAAATGATGATAGAGCAAACAGTCACACGAACAGACATCAACAACATGACAGACCCTTCAACAAAGGATGATGGAGCAAACTCACACCGTCTACTACCACCAAGGGGATGATAGAGCAAACACTCGCATGATCTGACATCAACAAGAGTACAGACCCACCACCAAAAGGATGACGAAGCGAACTCACACCGGTTACTATCACCAAAAGGATTATAGAGCAAAACACTCGCACAATCTGACATCAACAAGATGACAGACCCACCACCAAAATGATGATGGAGCGAACTCACACCGGTTACTACCACCAAAAGGATGATAGAGCAAACACTCGCACAAAGTGACATCAAAAAGATGACAGACCCACCACCAAAAGGATGATGGAGCAAAATCACACCAGTTACTACCACCAAAAGGATAATAGAGCAAACACTCGCACAAACTGACATCAACAAGATGACAGACCCAACACCAAAAGGATGATGGAGCAAACAAACACCGGCTACTACCTCCAAAAGGATGATAGAGCAAAACACTCCCATAATCTGACATCAACAAGATGACAGACCCACCACCAAAAGGATGATTGAGCAAACTCACACCGACTACGACCACCAAAATGATGATAGAGCAAACACTCGCACGAACGGACATTAACAAGATGATAGACCCACCACAAAAAAGAAGATGGAGCAAACTCACACCGGCTCCTACCACCAAAATAATGATAGAGCAAACATTCGCATGAATAGACATCAACAAGATGACAGACCCTTCAACAAAGGATAATGGAGCAAACTCACACCGGCTACTACCACCAAAGGGATGATAGAGTAAACACTCGCACGATCTGACATCAACAAGAGTAAATATCCACCACCAAAAGGATGACGGAGCAAACTCACACCGGCTACTATCACCAAAAGGATTATAGAGAAAAACACTCGCACAATCTAACATCAACAAGATGACAGACCCACCACCAAAATGATGATGGAACGAACTTACACCGGTTACTACCACCAAAAGGATGATTGAGAAAAGACTCGCACAATCTGACATCAACAAGATTACGCACCCACCACCAAAAGGATGACGGAGCGAACTCACACCGGCTACTATCACCAAAAGTTTGATAGAGAAAAACACTCGCACAATCTGACATCAACAAGATGACAGACCCACCAACAAAAGGATGATGGAGCAAACTCACACCGGCTACTACCACCAAAAGGATGATAGAGCAAACACTCGCACAAACTGACATGAACAAGATGAAAGACCCACCACCAAAAAGATGATGGAGAAAACTCACACCGGCTACTACCACCAAAAGGATGATAGAGCTAACACTCCCACAATCTGACATCAACAAAATGACAGACCCACCACCAAAAGGATGATGGAGCAAATTCACACCGGCTACTACCACCAAAATGATGATAGAGCAAACACTCGCACGAACGGACATTAACAAGATGATAGACCCACCACCAAAAGGACGATGGAGCAAACTCACATAGGCTCCTACCACAAAATGATGATAGAGAAAACATTCGCACGAATAGACATCAACAAGTTGACAGAACCTTCAACAAAGGATGATGGAGCAAACTCACACCGGCTACTACCATCAAAGGGATGATAGAGCAAACATTCGCACGATCTGACATCAACACGAGTACAGACCCACCACCAAAAGGATGATGGAGCAAACTCACACCGGTTCTTAGCACCAAAAGGATGATAGAGCAAAACACTCCAACAATATGACATCAACAAGATGACATACCCACCACCAAAAGGATGATGGAGCAAAATCGCACCGGTTACTACCACAAAAAGGATGAAAGAGCAAACACTCGCACGAACTGACATCAACAAGATGACAGACCCAGCACCAAAAGGATGATGGAGCAAACTCACACTGGCTACTACCTCCGAAAGGATGATAGAGATAACACTCGCACAATCTAACATCAACAAGATGACAGACCCACCACCAAAAGGATGACAGAGTAAAACTCAAACCGACTACTAACACCAAAAGGATGATAGAGCAAAACACTCCCTCCATCTGACATCAACAAGATGACAGACCCACCACCAAAAGGATGATGGAGCGACCTCACACCAGCTACTACCACCAAAATCATGATAGAGCAAACACTCGCACGAACGGAAATTAACAAGATGACAGACCCACCACGAAAAGGATGATGGAGCAAACTCACACCGGTTACCACCTCCAAAAGGATGATAGAGATAACACTCGCACAATCTGACATCAACAAGATAACAGACCCACCACCAAAAGGATGACAGAGCGAAATTCACGCCAGCTACTAGCACCAAAAGGATGATAGAGTAAAACACTCCCACAATCTGACATCAGCAAGATGACAGACCAACCACCAAAGCGATGATGGAGTGAACTCACACCGGCTCCTACCACAAAAATCATGATAGAGCAAACACTCGCACGAACAGACATCAACAAGATGACAGACCCTTCAACAAAGGATGATGGAGCAAACTCACACCGGCTACTACCACCAAAGGGATGATAGAGCAAACACTCGCATGATCTGACATCAACAAGAGTACAGACCCACCACCAAAAGGATGACGGAGCGAACTCACACCGGTTACTATCACCAAAAGGATTATAGAGCAAAACACTCGCACAATCTGACATCTACAAGATGACAGACCCACCACCAAAATGATGATGGAGAGAACTCACACCGGTTACTACCACCAAAAGGATGATAGAGCAAACACTCGTACAAACTGACATAAAAAAGATGACAGACCCACCACCAAAAGGATGACGGAGCAAAATCACACCGGTTACGACCACCAAAAGGATGATAGAGCAAACACTCGCACGAACTGACATTACAAGATGACAGACCCAACACCAAAAGGATGATGGAGCAAACTAACACCGGCTACTACCTCCAAAAGGATGATAGAGATAACACTCGCACAATCTGACATCAACAAGATGACAGACCCACCACCCAAAGGATGACAAAGCAAAACTCAAACCGACTACTAGCACCACAAGGATGATAGAGCAAAACACTCCGACCATATGACATCAACAAGATGACAGACCCTTCACCAAAAGGATGATGGAGCGACCTCACACCAGCTACTACCACGAAAATGATGATAGAGCAAACACTCACACGAACGGACATTAACAAGATGACGGACCCACCACCAAAAAGATGATGGAGCAAACTCACACCGGCTACTACCTCCAAAAGGATGACAGAGATAACACTCGCACAATCTGACATCAACAAGATGACAGACCCACCACCAAAAGGATGACAGAGCAAAACTCACGCCAGCTACTAGCACCAAAAGGATGATACAGCAAAAAACTCCCACAATCTGACATCAACAAGATTACAGACAAACCACCAAAGCGATGGCAGAGCGAACTCACACCGGCTCCTACCACCAAAATGATGATAGAGAAAACAGTCACACGAACAAACATCAACAACATGACAGACCCTTCAACAAAGGATGATGGAGCAAACTCACACCTGTTACTAACACCAATGGGATGATAGAGCAAACACTCGCACGATCTGACATCAACAAGAGTACAAACCCACCATCAAAAGGATGACGCAGCAAACTCACACCGGCTACTATCACCAAAAGGATTATAGAGCAAAACACTTGCACAATCTGACATCAACAAGATGACAGACCCACCACCAAAATGATGATGGAGCGAACTCACACCGGTTACTACCACCTAAAGGATGATAGAGCAAACACTCGCACAAACTGACATCAAAAAGATGACAGACCCACCACCAAAAGGATGATGGAGCAAAATCACACCGGTTACTACCACCAAAAGGATGATAGAGCAAACACTCGCACGAACTGACATCAACAAGATGACAGACCCAACACCAAAAGGATGATAGAGCATACTAACACCGGCTACTACCTCCAAAAGGATGATAGAGCAAAACACTCCCAGAATCTGACATCAACAAGATGACAGACCCACCACCAAAAGGATGATGGAGCAAACTCACACCGGCTACTACCACCAAAATGAAGATAGAGCAAACACTCGCACGAAAGGACATTAACAAGATGATAGACCCACCACCAAAAGGATGATGGAGCAAACTCACACCGGCTCCTACCACCAAAATGATGATAGAGCAAACATTCGCACGAATAGACATCAACAAGATGACAGACCCTTCAACAAAGGATGATGGAGAAAACTCACACCGTCTACTACCACCAAAGGGATGATAGAGAAAACACTCGCACGATCTGACATCAACACGAGTACTGACCCACCACCAAAAGGATGACGGAGCGAACTCACACCGGCTACTATCACCAAAAGGTTGATAGAGCAAAACACTCGTATAATCTGACATTAAAAAGATGACAGAGCCACCAACAAAAGGATGATGGAGTGAACTCACAACGATCACTACCACCAAAATGATGATAGAGCAAACACTCGCACGAACTGACATAAAAAAGATGACAGACCCACCACCTAAAGGATGATGGAGCAAACTCACACCGGTTCTTACCATCAAAAGGATGATAGCGCTAACACTCCTACAATATGACATCAACAAGATGACAAACCCACCACCAAAAGGATGATGGAGCAAAATCGCACCGGTTACTACCACAAAAAGGATGAAAGAGCAAACACTCGCACGAACTGACATCAACAAGATGACAGACCCAGCACCAAAAGGATGATGGAGCAAACTCACACCGACTAATACCTCCAAAAGGATGATAGAGATAACACTCGCACAATCTGACATCAACAAGATGACAAACCCACCACCCAAAGGATTACAGAGCAAAACTCAAACCGACTGCTAGCACCAAAAGGATGATAGAGCAAAACACTCCCTCCATCTGACATCAACAAGATGACAGACCCACCACCAAAAGGATGATGGAGCGACCTCACACCAGCTACTACCACCAAAATGATGATAAAGCAATCACTCGCACGAACGGACATTAACAAGATGACGGACCCACCACCAAAAAGATGATGGAGCAAATTCACACCGGTTACTACCTCCAAAAGGATGATAGAGATAACACTCGCACAATTGACATCAACAAGATGACAGACCCACCACCAAAAGGATGACAGAGCGAAACTCACGCCGGCTACAAGCACCTAAAGGATGATAGAGCAAAACACTCTCACAATCTGACATCAATAAGATGACAGACCAACCACCAAAGCGGTGATGGGGTGAACTCACACCGGCTCCTACCACCAAAATGATGATAGAGAAAACACTCGCACGAACAGACATCAACATGATGAGAGACCCTTCAACAAAGGATGATGGAGCAAACTCACACCGGATACTACCACCAAAGGGATGATAGAGCAAACACTCGCATGATCTGACATCAACAAGAGTACAAACCCACCACCAAAAGGATGACAGAGCGAACTCACACCGGTTACTATCACCAAAAGGATTATAGAGCAAAACACTCGCACAATCTGACATCAACAAGATGATAGACCCACCACCAAAATGATAACGGAGCGAACTCACACCGGTTACTACCACCAAAAGGATGATAAAGCAAACACTCGCACAAACTGACATCAAAAAGATGACAGACCCACCACCAAAAGGATGATGGAGCAAAATCACACCGGTTACTACCACCAAAAGGATGATAGAGCAAACACTCGCACGAACTGACATCAACAAGATGACAGACCCAACACCAAAAGGATGATGGAGCAAACTAATACCGGCTACTACCTCCAAAAGGATGATAGAGATAACACTCGCACAATCTGACATATACAAGATGATAGACCCACCACCCAATGCATGACAGAGCAAAACTCAAACCGACTACTATCACCAAAAGGATGATAGAGCAAAACACTCCCACCATCTGACATCAACAAGATGACAGACCCACCACCAAAAAGATGATGGAGCGACCTCGCACCAGCTACTACCACGAAAATGATGATAGAGCAAACACTCGCACGAACGGACATTAACAAGATGACAGACCCACCACCAAAAAGATGATGGAGCAAACTCACACCGGCTACTACCTCCAAAAGGATGATAGAGATAACACTCGCACAATCTGACATCAACAAGATGACAGACCCACCACCAAAAGGATGATAGAGCGAAACTCACGCAAGCTACTAGCACCAAAAGGATGATAGAGCAAAACACTCCCACAATCTGACATCAACCAGATGACAGACAAACCACCAAAGCGATGATGGAGCGAACTCACACCGGCTCCTACCACCAAAATGATGATAGAGCAAACAATCACACGAACAGACATCTACAACATGACAGACCCTTCAACAAAGGATGATGGAGCAAACTCACACCGGCTACTACCACCAAAGGGATGATAGAGCAAACACTCGCATGATCTGACATCAACAAGAGTACAGACCCACCACCAAAAGGATGACGAAGCGAACTCACACCGGTTACTATCACCAAAAGGATTATAGAGCAAAACACTCGCACAATCTGACATCAACAAGATGACAGACCCACCACCAAAATGATGATGGAGCAAACTCACACCGGTTACTACCACCAAAAGGATGATAGAGCAAACACTCGCACAAACTGACATTAAAAAGATAACAGAACCAACACCAAAAGGATGATGGAGCAAAATCACACCGGTTACTACCATCAAAAGGATAATAGAGCAAACACTCGCAAAAACTGACATCAACAAGATGACAGACCCAACACCAAAAGGATGATGGAGCAAACAAACACCGGCTACTACCTCCAAAAGGGTGATGGAGCAAACCACTCCCATAATCTGACATCAACAAGATGACAGACCCACCACCAATAGGATGATGGAGCAAACTCACACCGGCTACGACCACCAAAATGATGATAGAGCAAACACTCCCACGAAGGGACATTAACAAGATGATAGATCCACCACCAAAAGGATGATGGAGCAAACTCACACCGGCTACTACCACCAAAGGGATGATAGAGCAAACACTCGCACGATCTGACGTCAACACGAGTGCAGACCCACCACCAAAAGGATGACGGAGCGAACTCACACCGGCTACTATCACCAAAAGGTTGATAGAGCAAAACACTCGTACAATCTAACATTAACAAGATGACAGACCCACCACCAAAAGGATGATGGAGCAAACTCACACCGGTTCTTAGCACCAAAAGGATGATAGCGCTAACACTCCAACAATATGACATCAACAAGATGACATACCCACCACCAAAAGGATGATGGAGCAAAATCGCACCGGTTACTACCACAAAAAGGATGAAAGAGCAAACACTCGCACGAACTGACATCAACAAGATGACAGACCCACCACCAAAAGGATGACAGAGTAAAACTCAAACCGACTACTAACACCAAAAGGATGATAGAGCAAAACACTCCCTCCATCTGACATCAACAAGATGACAGACCCACCACCAAAAGGATGATGGAGCGACATCACACCAGCTACTACCACCAAAATGATGATAGAGCAAACACTCGCACGAACGGAAATTAACAAGATGACAGACCCACCACGAAAAGGATGATGGAGCAAACTCACACCGGTTACCACCTCCAAAAGGATGATAGAGATAACACTCGCACAATCTGACATCAACAAGATAACAGACCCACCACCAAAAGGATGACAGAGCGAAACTCACGCCAGCTACTAGCACCAAAAGGATGATAGAGCAAAACACTCCCACAATCTGACATCAGCAAGATGACAGACCAACCACCAAAGCGATGATGGAGTGAACTCACACCGGCTCCTACCACAAAAATCATGATAGAGCAAACACTCGCACGAACAGACATCAACAAGATGACAGACCCTTCAACAAAGGATGATGGAGCAAACTCACACCGGCTACTACCACCAAAGGGATGATAGAACAAACACTCGCATGATCTGACATCAACAAGAGTACAGACCCACCACCAAAAGGATGACGAAGCGAACTCACACCGGTTACTATCACCAAAAGGATTATAGAGCAAAACACTCGCACAATCTGACATCTACAAGATGACAGACCCACCACCAAAATGATGATGGAGAGAACTCGCACCGGTTACTACCACCAAAAGGATGATAGAGCAAACACTCGCACAAACTGACATCAAAAAGATGACAAAACCCACCACCCAAAGGATGATGGAGCAAAATCACACCGGTTACGACCACCAAAAGGATGATAGAGCAAACACTCGCACGAACTGACATTACAAGATTACATACCCAACACCAAAAGGATGATGGAGCAAACTAACACCGGCTAATACCTCCAAAAGGATGATAGAGATAACACTCGCACAATCTGACATCAACAAGATGACAGACCCACCACCCAAAGGATGACAGAGCAAAACTCAAACCGACTACTAGCACCACAAGGATGATAAAGAAAAACACTCCCACCATCTGACATCAACAAGATGACAGACCCACCACCAAAAGGATGATGGAGCGACCTCTTACCAGCTACTACCACTAAAATGATGATAGAGCAAACACTCGCACGAACGGACATTAACAAGATGACGGACCCACCACCAAAAAGATGATGGAGCAAACTCACACCGGCTACTACCTCCAAAAGGATGATAGAGATAACACTCGCACAATCTGACATCAACAAGATGACAGACCCACCACCAAAAGGATGACAGAGCAAAACTCACGCCAGCTACTAGCACCAAAAGGATGATAGAGCAAAAAACTCCCACAATCTGACATCAACAAGATGACAGACAAACCACCAAAGCGATAGCAGAGCGAACTCACACCGGCTCCTATCACCAAAATGATGATAGAGAAAACAGTCACACGAATAGACATCAACAACATGACAGACCCTTCAACAAAGGATGATGGAGCAAACACTCGCATGATCTGACATCAACAAGAGTACAGACCCACCACCAAAAGGATGATGGAGCGAACTAACACCGGTTACTATCACCAAAAGGATTATAGAGAAAAACACTCGCACAATCTGAAATCAACAAGATGACAGACCCACCACCAAAATGATGATGGAGCGAACTCACACCGGTTACTACCACCAAAAGGATGATAGAGCAAACACTCGCACAAAAAGACATAAAAAAGATGACAGACCCACCACTAAAAGGATGATGGAGCAAAATCACACCGGTTACTACCACCAAAAGGATGATAGAGCAAACACTCGCACGAACTGACATCAACCAGATGACAGACCCAACACCAAAAGGATGATAGAGCATACTTACACCGGCTACTACCTCCAAAAGGATGATAGAGCAAAACACTCCCACCATCTGACATCAACAAGATGACAGACCCACCACCAAAAGGATGATGGAGAAACTCACACCGGCTACTACCACCAAAATGAAGATAGAGCAAACACTTGCACGAACGGACATTAACAAGATGATAGACCCACCACCAAAAGGATGATGGAGCAAACTCACACCGGCTCCTACCACCAAAATGATGATAGAGCAAACATTCGCACGAATAGACATCAACAAGATGACAGACCCTTCAACAAAGGATGATGGAGAAAACTCACACCGGATACTACCACCAAAGGGATGATAGAGCAAACACTCACACGATCTGACATCAACACGAGTACAGACCCACCACCAAAAGGATGACGGAGCGAACTCACACCGGCTACTATCACCAAAAGGTTGATAGAGCAAAACACTCGTACAATCTAACATTAACAAGATGACAGAGCCACCAACAAAAGGATGATGGAGTGAACTCACACCGATCACTACCACCAAAATGATGATAGAGCAAACACTCGCACGAACTGACATCAAAATGATGACAGACCCACCACCTAAAGGATGATGGAGCAAACTCACACCGGTTCTTACCATCAAAAGGATGATAGCACTAACACTCCTACAATATGACATCAACAAGATGACAAACCCACCACCAAAAGGATGATGGAGCAAAATCGCACCGGTTACTACCACAAAAAGGATGAAAGAGCAAACACTTGCACGAACTGACATCAACAAGATGACAGACCCAGCACCAAAAGGATGATGGAGCAAACTCACACCGGCTACTACCTCCAAAAGGATGATAGAGATAACACTCGCACAATCTAGCATCAACAAGATGACAGACCCACCACCCAAAGGATTACAGAGCAAAACTCAAACCGACTACTAACACCAAAAGGATGATAGAGCAAAACACTCCCTCCATCTAACATCAACAAGATGACAGACCCACCACCAAAAGGATGATGGAGCGACCTCACACCAGCTACTACCACGAAAATGATGATAGAGCAAACACTCGCACGAACGGACATTAATAAGATGATGGACCCACCACCAAAAAGATGATGGAGCAAACTCACACCGGTTACTACCTCCAAAAGGATGATAGAGATAACACTCGCATAATCTGAGATCAACAAGATGACAGACCCACCACCAAAAGGATGACAGAGCGAAACTCACGCCGGCTACAAGCACCTAAAGGATGATAGAGCAAAACACTCCCACAATCTGACATCAACAAGATGACAGACCAACCACCAAAGCGGTGATGGGGAGAAGTCACACCGGCTCCTACCACCAAAATGATGATAGATCAAACACTCTCACGAACAGACATCAACATGATGACAGACCCTTCAACAAAGGATGATGGAGAAAACTCACACCGGCTACTACCACCAAAGGGATGATAGAGCAAACACTCGCATGATCTGACATCAACAAGAGTACAGACCCACCACCAAAAGGATGACGGAGCGAACTCACACCGGTTACTATCACCAAAAGGATTATAGAGCAAAACACTCGCACAATCTGACATCAACAAGAAGACAGACCCACCACCAAAATGATGATGGAGCGAACTCACACCGGTTACTACCACCAAAAGTATGATAGAGTAAACACTCGCACAAACTGACATCAAAAAGATGACAGACTCACCACCAAAAGGATGATGGAGCAAAATCACACCGGTTACTACCACCAAAAGGATGATAGAGCAAACACTCGCATGAACTGACATCAACAAGATGATAGACCCAACACCAAAAGGATGATGGAGCAAACTAACACCGACTACTACCTCCAAAAGGATGATAGAGATAACACTCGCACAATCTGACATTAACAAGATGACAGACCCACCACCTAAAGCATGACAGAGCAAAACTCAAAACGACTACTCTCACCAAAAGGATGATAGAGCAAAACACTCCCACCATCTGACATCAACAAGATGACAGACCCACCACCAAAAGGATGATGGAGCGACCTCACACCAACTACTACCACCAAAATGATGATAGAGCAAACACTCGCACGAACGGACATTAACAAGACGACAGACTGTTAGCTCCCAAATTCAACACTTCCTTGGGTTGCTAAACATTAAGACATAGTTAATGTCTAAGTAAAGTGAAGAAAAGAGGTTTCGACAGCCTCTAAGAAATCTTCTAAGCTAAACGGTTGAAATAACTTAGAAAAATTAAGAAACCTAAAGTTATGAGCATTTCGACCGTGTCAGAGGTAGTTCGACCGAAATTCTGCAGGAGGATTGCTATGTCGTTTTGAAATTCAAAGTTTGGAGGGAGCGGTTCTGTTCATAAGATACGTGGCAAATTCTAGAGCAGGAAGTTACATGAAATTGACACTTGTTAGATCGAGGAGATACTAGGAAGTTATTAGCAGTTAATTATTAGCATTATAAATAGGGATTTGTTAGACAGATTTTTGGGTGTTTTACCATTTGTACAAAGTAACTCCAATCAAATTTACTCAAAGTATCCGAGTGTGAGAAAAGAGTATTTTCACGGAGAATGTACGTTATGTAAAATCACCAACTTTTCAATAAAGTCTTTTACAATTTCAGCAACATTTACATTTCCTCTGTCGAACCACTTGTGCAAGTGTTACCTTTTTTGCCTTTACCTTTCCTGCATCCTTTACTCCAATTCCTCTTTTCCTTTAAACTTTTTACCTTCTTCGATCAGCCTTTTACAAATCTTTTACAGCGTTTCTTTAAGTTTATGCACTTTAAAATACCCAGTCGAAGTCTTTTTCATTACAAACACATTTACCAATTCGTTATTACAAGTACTTTAAATTTAATTCTAAACGAAGAATACTTTAGCACATGTCCTAGGATCAATCTGATCGATCCTGTGAGTCACCAAAGTCAAATTTGGAAGATCAGCGGTTATTTTCCGATTTTCAAGGGAAACAAAATGGCACGCCCAGTGGGACGGTGCTAAATATCCCCGCGATTTAGAATTAAAAGATTCTAATTTACAAGTCTTAATAATCTTCGTAGAAAGTACATTATATGTTACTAAGAAGTGGTAGAATTACCGCTGCTAATGAAGAAAGACGAACAATCCTTAGGAATATGGCGACGGAAACGAACCAGCCAAACAATCCTAACCCACAAGTCCAAGGTTCTGGAAAAGGAAACAGTAACAACATGGTCCCACCGCCTATACCATCGACAGGAGAGCAAGTAGCGCCTCCCATAAGGTCAGAACAAACCTTCGCCCCAGTAGGATCTGGGACAACGATAGTTAGGCCTTACACATAACCCGTATTGGAGTATATTGGGCCACCAGTGTCGAATCCCCAAACTCCAATAGCAGGACCATCAGTGTCAAGGCAGTTTGCCCCTTTGGGTCTTTCGCAGTTGCTAAGGAATCCACCGTATCGGATGTCAACGACTGTAATGCAGGGGCTGCAAAATGCGCCCCTAATATTTTCTGAAAACACAATGGCGTCACCTTTGCAAGGATCAGGACCTGGTTCAAACATTGGTCGAAACCCTCAGAGTTTAAGTCTAGGATATTCGACTCAAGGTCCCAATCTAACCAATACGTCTGTTGCCTGTTTGAGGCAGCAGATGGATGAGAGTAACTTACAGATGGTTCAAACCCTCACCCAAACTATGGGTGAGATCTTTATAGGGGTACCTCCGTTAGAAAGGAACCAAGCCCCTGTGGAGAATACTCCACAACAAATTCCAAGAGTGGTGCCAGAAGCCAATTTAGAGAACCAAGGAGGAAGAGACCCTTATGTTGTCGAAACTCCCAGAGTCCAGGTCGAGGGAAACCCAGAAATAGTTATGGTGAATCGAAACCAGGATGCAGACAATGTGGTCCAGCAAGTACGACGCAACAACCTCGCGGTCGAAAACAACTTGGCTATGATGGTAGAAAGAATCATGACTCGAAATGGCCTAAACACTGGGTTTACTAGGCCAAATTATACTTCACCAATAGTCGACTACATCCTTCGAGCGAAATTACCCCCTAGGACCAAGGTGCCTAAGTTCACTAAGTTTTCAGGGGACACGACGGAGTCCACCGTCGAACACGCAGCACGCTACATAATTGAGGCTGGGGAGATAGCAAATGAAGAAAGCCTTAGGATAAAATACTTCCCAAGTTCTCTTACAAAGAATGCCTTCACGTGGTTTACCACTTTACCCCCAAGTACAATATGTAACTGGACATAGTTAGAACGACTCTTCCATGAACAATTTTACATGGGCCAGACGAAGGTTAGTTTGAAAGAGTTGGCCAGTGTAAAGCGTAAGTTTTCGGAGCCAATCGAAGAATACCTCAATAGGTTTCAACTACTTAAGGCAAGGTGTTTTACACAGGTGCCTGAACATGAGTTGGTCGAAATGGCAGCAGGAGGTTTAAATTACTCTATTAGGAAGAAATTAGATACGCAGTATCTGAGAGATATGGCCCAATTGGCCGACATGGATCTCGTCCAGAATGCGATACAGGAGGGGCGCTTGAAGTTTCGAGATAAGGCGAAGGGCCAGATGAAGGTGGATGCTGATCCGCTGCAATTGGCTGATGCTCTTTATGCTGAACCTATGGAAGCAAACATGATATACGCTATCGAGGGCATCAAGTTTTCTGTTAACATGATGGAGGTCACTGAGGACCTCATTTCAGCACCAGTGATGGCGAAATTCGTCATGGGTTTCGGTTTGGACGATGCGGCAGTCACAATCGAGGAGAATACTGGTCGAAACGATAACGATTCAAGTCTAGGGGTTCAAAGTCATCCAAGTTACGCCATGGTAACTAAGGAAACAACTGACCATTTCTTCAGAATGGACCAAGCCACTGAGGGCTTGGAAAGAATGGAGCTGGATGGGACAGTCGAAGTTAATATGGTCGACATTAACCCATCGGAGACCATGGAAGAGAAAGAATCAAAACACCATGAGGGATGTAGCAGGTTAGCATACCCAGAGACAGAAGAGTCAATCGTTGGTTTTTTACATCAGTGCAAAGACAATGGATCGAGCGTGATGCTTGTTGCACCCCAAAATTTGACCAACATTTCTTTACCTAGCTTGTGTTTCATTTCATTCACATTAGCATTATCATTTGCATTTCATTGACATGTATGCAGGAGATCAAGAGGTATGACTACCAATCAAGGGCTACACAAGACTATGAAGCTAGCTAAGAAGGTTATTCAAGTGTTCAAGGGTTGATATCTTTGTCAGAGAAGTTAGAAGATCCTCAGAGAGAGTGGTTGAAACCAAGAGTGTGTGCCTCCTAACTTGAGAGTTGTGGGAAGACCTCAGATGATTCTGAAGCCAAGAATGTGGGCTTGAAGCCTTGAGAGAGCTTATGAGATGTCTTGAAAGCCATCATGAGGCCTAGATAGGTCATTGTGCAAGAATAAGAATACTCAGCCATGAGTGGTGCAGTTAGGGTTTGACTGGGTCAACCCTAGGTCAACTGATGATTTGAACAAGGTTGAGACCTAATTAAAGGGCCATGTGATCATGGATTGACACATTGAGATGTTATAAGGAGGATTCCAAGGTTAACTCATCATGATTGAAGAGTTTGAGAAGTTTCAAGCTAGGGTTTCTAAGGCTTGACAGTGTAAAATCCCCTAGTTTGACCCCTATCTTCAAGGCAGTTTAGCTCAAGATGTGATTGTCATCTCATCTTGCCCCCAACATGAATGTTGTATAGCATGAGCTTAGATTTAATTTGAGTACTAGAAGTCCTTTATAGGATTTGTAGAGCTCAAGTTATGACTTTGACAAGTTACAGGTCATCTGAGGTATGTGAATTTGGGGCCTTGAAAGTTACCCAACTTGTATCAAACGTTTGCCCAAGAAGGATGATTTCGATGAACTTTTGGTCAACATGAATGTTGTTCCTTATCTTCTTAGATTTCTAGAGAGTACTAGAAGTCCTTGATAGGATTTGTAGAACTCAAGTTATGGCTTTGACAAGTCAAGGGCATTTTGGTCATTTGGAGATTACAGGTCATTTCAACCATAAAGCCATAACTCCTATTTCCAAGCTTCAAATGGAAAAATATTCAACAACAAACTTGTTCAAAATGATTTTTTAAGTCTAGTAAGGAGGTCATGAGATGATGGAAATGCTTGTATCTCAAAGTTGCAAAAATGACCTAAAATAAGGGCATAAGTTAAATAAACCAAAGTTGGAAATTGATACTTTCAACTTACACATCGAAACCATGGCATGTAATATATCATTTTGACTCTAGAAAACATTTTAAGAACATTGGTTCAGCCACATTTTTGAGTTGAGATTCAATTTGTGGACTTGTTTTGAAAAGTGGTTGCTTGCATATTAAGTAACATTTGCAAAACACATGAGGGATCAATACACAAGCTGCCAAGGCCTTGTAACACCTCTAATATCTCACTTGGGGAGATTTTAGGACCATAACAAGCTGCTGCAACAATGGAAACAGAATTGGGGTGAGTTTGGCATGAGATGAGATTTTGGATGACATGAGAAACTCAATATCTCCTTGGATGATTCCAGAAGGATCTAGAGAGGTCCAACATGTTCTATATATTGATTAGAAGGGGTTCAAGTGAAGGGTTGGTGAGAATTGATTGAGAGAAGAGATTTTGCAATTTCACTTTGTTCATTGCAAGTTGAAATCGATTTCTGCATTCTACACCACTTTGATCATTTCTTTTGATCCTAACAACTTTCTTGGATGTGTGTGAGTGTTTCCATAGCAAATCCATGGCTGAATCGTGTATGAGCAATTGATTTTCAGCACCTGCAAGTCATCATCGAATTTGGAGTTCCAGACATTTTCCATCAAGATTATTGCATACAGAAGCAAGAACTGGGCACACTGAATGATTTTGGAAAGTTTGAGAGCTTGAAGTGAAGATTTGGTGCATCTGTTACTCAAGAATTCACAGGTTGGTAAATGTCTTTCCTCACCTTAATTTAAGAAGAATTAGGGCAATTTGTTAGGTTAGATTGATAGTATGTGGTTAGGAGATCGTTTCTGGAAACTTAGAGAATATTTCATGATGATCAATGAGGTGACACAATTTCTGTTTGGATCAAGAACATGCTGGATATTAAGAGATAATATGAGTATTATATCAAGAATTGATCAGTATAACATGGTGAACATTTTGAACCTTTCAATTTGGAGAATAGTGACAATTGAGGTCAGAGCATACTTTTGATTCTTGATCGTGTTTTAGGTTAGAGGTTGATTCAATGAATTCTGAGGCTAGGGTTAGAATCAGGGAGAGATTTAGAGTGAGTTAGTGCTTTAGATCATGGATTTTGATGGAGATTTGAGGGAGCCCGAGTGAGGAGAAGGTTGAGGTTTGAGCTCTGTTTCAATGGAGCTTCTCCCTCCATTTTGATTAAACAATTTCTGTTTGGATCAAGAACATGCTGGATATTAAGAGATAATATGAGTATTATATCAAGAATTGATCAGTATAACATGGTGAACATTTTGAACCTTTCAATTTGGAGAATAGTGACAATTGAGGTCAGAGCATACTTTTGATTCTTGATCGTGTTTTAGGTTAGAGGTTGATTCAATGAATTCTGAGGCTAGGGTTAGAATCAGGGAGAGATTTAGAGTGAGTTAGTGCTTTAGATCATGGATTTTGATGGAGATTTGAGGGAGCCCGAGTGAGGAGAAGGTTGAGGTTTGAGCTCTGTTTCAATGGAGCTTCTCCCTCCATTTTTGGTTCAAACGAAGAAGATGATGAGGATACCATTGGATCAAGATGAAGACCTTTGACTGAGGAAGCAATCCAACGGCCATGTTTTAATTTGAAGTTGTGAGAGAGTCTGAGTAAGTGAAACGATGCGTTTCACTTACTAGTTGGTTTTGGGCTTAATGAATAACCACTATCCACACCCCCCTGATGGCCCAACCCATAGTTTGAACTGATTTTCATTTCTATTTGCATCGCGCGTGTGATTAATTTCCATTGATTTTCTTTTAATTTTCATTTTATGCATGATTCTTGTTAAAATCATATAAAATTGAAAATTAATCCAATTAATCCCATTCTTTTTGCATTTTACTCATGATTGAGTCTAGTATTGTTTTAGAGAAAAATATTTTCATTTCATGTATTTTCTTATTTAATGGGAATTTTACATTTTAATTGATATTAAAATGATTATGTTTGATACATATTTTTGTGGAATTTTGTGTGATCATGTGGTGATGATTTTGATCCTAATTTTTTGTGTGTGATTAGGTTAGACATGTATGCTCCCATAGCATTTTTCTCACATTTTTTTGTGATGAAAATAGGTGTGCTTTCTAGATTGATATTTAGGTGCTTCCTTTTAGGGTTTAGGTTTGATACCTTGTAATGTAGAATTTATTTCTAGGTCTAATTTGATGATTTGATCTCTGAAATTGATGTGGTAGAGTCATGATTGACCTAGGTTCCCATAGTTATTTTTGTAGGATTTTACAATTGATTTTAGTATTTTAGTTAGGACTAACTTTAGTACTAGGTTTTAGGTGATCCTAATTTACTAATTCAACTAGTTTAACAGCTTTAGGCCCCCTTAGATTAGGGTTTCTGCTTGGTTTGCCTTTGGTTGAGATTGAAGACAAGTTGAAGACAAGATGAGGATGCTTGAAGTTGCTTGAAGTTGCTTGGAGCTAGGAATTGCTTGT
Organism: Lathyrus sativus; assembly: GCA_963859935.3. Taxonomy (NCBI): domain Eukaryota; kingdom Viridiplantae; phylum Streptophyta; class Magnoliopsida; order Fabales; family Fabaceae; genus Lathyrus; species Lathyrus sativus. The sequence goes on along the minus strand of OZ012740.1, from coordinate 250,697,670 downwards.
GCCTGAAGGTGTCTGATGAAGATGTAGGAGATAGGAGCCATAGGGAGAGCCTTATAGTTAGAATGATTTCTTTCATAAACATGGAAAGCATCTTGTGCTTCCATTCCTCCCAATGACTAAAAGTCCTTCTCAGATATTCACATCCCTCCTTTGGAAGGATGAGTGGCTTTATCTGGGAAGTAGAACTTTGAGGGAACCAATCTCTCATAATGATGAACCCTTACAGGCTTCCTTTGGTTATCAATAAGCTGTTTATCATTTCCCCTCATCCTGTTAAATCAATTGTCTTCTGGTTTGAGTATCTTGAAAGATGTTGGACTTGAGTTTGAAGATGAGGACTTCATTGAAGAGTGTGGAAGAGGATGATTCCTTGAGCATTGCCATTGCAGCTGAAGCTGAGAGCAAGAAGAACAAGTTGATACTTGAAGATCCAATGGAGATTGAATGAAGAGTGAGGAGTTCCTTGCTTGAAGAAGATTGAAGGATGAAGTTGACACTTCCATGGGATTAAAGACTACTCTGAGAAGCTGAAGCTTGTAGGAGAAGAAGACCAAGTTGATACTGGTAAAGCAAAGAGAGTTGAAGCTTGAAGACTAAGTTGATACTTATGAAGAGGATTCAATTGAGATTGAGTGAAGAGCTGAGGCTTGAGGAATAAAATATGAGTTGATCTTTACATTGATGCTTTGAGAGCCTGAAGGAATTAATTTGATACTTGTGGTTAGGAGTGAATCCTGAAGGTGGAATTGACTGAAAAGCTGAAGCTTGGAGAAGTGAAGATAAGTTGAAACTTATGTTGATGGGTTGAAACCTGGAGAAGCAAGTTGATACTTTGCATGAAGGGTGATTGAAGTCTGAAGACTGGATTGCTGTTAGAAGCGCTGAAGCTTGGGATTGAGAGAGGGAGTTGTTGACCTGCTTTCTTGTCTGTTTTCTTTTCTGTGCGGATGTGCCTTGTTTGACTTGCTTGATGCATTAGAATAAGTCCATGATTAGACTGACTGTAAGCTAGGAGCATGATTGCACTAGAGGTTGAGTTGCTCCCTCTGCTTGTATTGTTACTGTATGGCTTTGCTTGCGGGTATTCGGTAGAGCCCAGCTCCCTTGCCCAGGTGGTTTATCTTGCTTGATAGCATTTTATTTTATTTTCTCTGTATGATTGCAGTCACTGATATCTTGCTTGATAGCACTTTATTTCCTCTGTATGATTACAATTATTCATATCTGGCTTGAGGTTGAGATGAGCTTATGGAGGCTGCTGCCCCACACACATTTCCTCCCTCACTTGCATTGCATGCATTTTATTGTATTACTGTTTACTGTTTAAGCTGATGCTTTATCTGTTTCTGTGTATCATTGATATGATCCCTTAGGAATCTCATTTCCTTTGATAAGGAAGTGATGATAGAACTTTAGGTTGAAACCTATGCATGATAACATCTAGGAGTTCCCTGTTCAAACCTCAACCATAGGATGAATCCTTGGCATGACAACAGTAGGACTTGATAGTCTTCCTCTTAGTTGAGCCTGTTCTCTTCTCCTCTCTAAACAGCTTAAGATACAGTAATCATGAATGATTTCTTTCATACATTACGAGCCTTAAGCTATCTGAGAAAGGATTGTTGGAGAGTTTCTTTTCAACAGTCTGGATGTTTAGTATGGCACCCTTTGGGTGACATGCGACGCATTCACTCTCAGGTCATAGTCTTTAGTGCGATTGAAATTGCAAACACAATAAAAAACACTTCTTCCGTAAAAGACAGAAAACAAACTTCAAACCTTTTTGCCCCGTGGGCCTGTAATGCAAAGGAAGCTTTTCTGAAGAAAAGAGTGTCGTTAAACTTCAGCGCCAACGCAAGCAGGCTTTGTCCCTAACTGCTGGAACTGCTGTTTAACCCTACTCGATAAAACAGATGAATCTGAATCCCCATAATCCGTATTATCCCGAACTACGTAAGCTCTGATCTCTCATACCTGTTGAGAGTACGTAGGCACAATACTGATGTATTGGCGAGCCACATTCCCCCATAACCCATAGTAGGTCGAACTACATTGACTCTGATTTCTCATTCTCTAATGAGAATACATAGGCATAAAGCGCGACGATTTGCCGAGTCATTTTCTTTTCTTTTTAAGCCGACCTTGATAGGTAGATAGATAAAACTAACTCGTCCAGTAAACACAACAAGCGTGGATCCCGTCGAGTACGACGGACGTGAGGGGTGCTAATACCTTCCCCTTGCGTAACCGACTCCCGAACCCAGACAACGGTTGCGACGACCTTGTCTTATACCTTTTTCATCAGGTTTTTCCGATCGTTTCCTTTCCCGTTCCGAGGGATAAATAACGAAAGGTGGCGACTCTTCTGTTTTACCGACACCTTATTTTCGCGGAAGCGACAATGCTGTGCCCCAGGTGCAGCGCCATTTTCGATAGAAAAGCAGCAGAGAAGTTAGAGGGAGAACGTCGACGTCGACTGAACAGAGGTGGCCATGGTTTTGATCAACGAAAGAGCTACCACAGGAGGACGGAAGACAAACGGTCTGAACCTCGAATCAGGCCACCAAGTGCTAGGCTCGCCAGTTTCAAACCTATTGTCGATTCCGCTGATGGAAAGTGGAGGAAACCTAATGAAGAGAGGGCGCAAGGGCAGCAAAGGTGGAAGAACTTCGAAGTGAATCGAGGATCTTCGGTCTCCTACAACAAGGAGTATCAATCCTCAAAAATAGCGCACGTATCTGAAAACTATAAAGGTAAGAATCCTATGACTAGATCTCAATGGAGGAGAGAGCAAAGAAGAAGAAAGGCTCTCAGAGAAGAGATGGAGAAAAATCAGTCAAAGAATAGTTCAAACCCCCCGGAAAAGAAGGACAACAGTCGAAGATAGCTAAAAAGTTACCAGTTGGGTGAAGGCTGTTTTCGCCTAAACAAGACAGACCAACGGAAGGGGACGAAGACATGACAGATAACTTTGACTCCGATGACTCTTTGAACCTGGTGGTCAATATGGTGTCGGTGATGCTCCGGGAGTTCGATAGGGTTTCAGAGGTTGAAGAACTAGGCGCAGACGCTGAATGGGAAATGGCAGCACATAAACCTGTATGCTATTACGTGATGAACAACAGCTGTGTCGAAGAGCAAAACGCTTTCTTCGAACGACCCACTGAAGAAACGAGGACCCACCTGAAAGCGTTGTATATTACAACAAAAGTGGAGAATATCCCCATCAACAAAATACTGGTGGATTGTGGCGCTACGGTAAACCTGATGCCACATTCTTTGCTGACCAAAATAGGAAAGCATGACGCCGATACAAAGCCACACAATATGGTTTTGTTGAATTATGAAGGAAAAGTAGGAACCACCAGGGGTGTGATTCAGGTGGACGTAACCGTCGAAACAATTACAAGACCAACGGTATTCATGGTGGTCGAAACCACGGCCAACTACAATTTATTGCTTGGCCGAGAATGGATACATGGCATTGGAGCAGTGTCATCATCGATGCATCAAAGGATTGCCATCTGGAGGCCAGATGGCATAGTTGAAAATATTGAAGTTGATCAAGGATACTTCAGGGTGCCAAGAAGGCAAATAGATCAGTTCCAATTCGACAAGCACTTGGCCAGCATAGGCCCTTGTGCTCCAGCGGACTTTGAGTTTGCACCAAATGACAAGGTGTACTACTCACTATACCTCCACCCTGTCGACGGATTTCGTTGGGATAGGGAATTACCTGGGGAGAGACTCCCATACGTGGGGGTAGCCCCAGTTGACCCCACTGGGTGGGGCAGTGAGTTTGATGACTGAAGCAGCGGTGCTGCAAAGAATTTCGGCCTATGTGGCTGAAAGCAAATTACAAACGGCCGTAATGGCCGCCCATGACAAAATGGCTGAAGAAGCCACCAAAATGCAGCGGGAGAGCCAGAGGCTCGACGCCATCTATGATGACGAACCTCTGGGGTTCGAAAGAGATCCTTTGGAGAACGACATCAAAATGCTCGCACAGGATCCATTGGAGGAAATTGATTTAGGAGAGGGTCCAACCAGGAGGCCAACGTACATTAGTGCTAACCTCGACCCTCAACTGAAGATCGAATTCATCCAGTTGCTCCGGGAGTATAAGGATTATTTCGCCTGGGACTATGACGAAATGCCTGGGTTGCAAAGGGATTTGGTAGAACATAAACTACCAATAAAACCTGAAAAGAAGCCAGTCAAACAGGGCCCAAGGCGTTTTGCTCCAGAGATCATGTCGAAGATCAAGGAGGAAATCGAAAGGTTCCTTCGTTGCAAATTCATTCGACAACGAGGTATGTCGAATGGCTGGCCAACATTGTCCCAGTCATCAAGAAGAACGGGTCCCTAAAAGTGTGCATTGATTTCAGATATTTGAATTCAGCCACTCTCAAGGACGAATATTTGATGCCAGTGGCGGAAATGTTAGTTGATTCAGCCGCTGGCCATGAGTACCTTAGTATGTTGGATGATTATTCTGGATATAACCAGATTTTTATCGCGGAAGATGACGTTCCCAAAACAGCGTTTCGTTGTCCAAGGGCCTTAGGCGCTTACGAATGGGTAGTAATGCCATTTGGCCTAAAGAACGCTAGGGCAACGTATCAGCGAGCGATGAATTCTATATTCCATGATTTCATTGAATCTTTTATGCAAATATACATTGACGATATTGTGGTGAAATCTGTTTCAGGAAAAAGCCATCTGGATCATCTGTGACAATCGTTCGCCAGAATGAGGAGGTTCAGCCTCAAAATGAATCCGTTGAAGTGCGCGTTTTGTGTACAGGCGGGAGACTTCTTGGGTTTCGTTGTCCATAAGAAGGGAATCGAAATCAACCAGAATAAGATGAAGGCTATCTTAGAAACAAAAGCACCGTCAAACAAAAAAGAGTTGCAATCGCTGCTGGGGAAAATTAACTTTCTAAGGAGGTTCATCTCCAACTTAAGCGGCAAGAAGCAAGCCTTCTCACCTTTGCTTCGAATTACTAGGGACAGATTCAAGTGGGGCAAAGAGCAGCAGGAAGCCTTCAACAAAAATCAAAGACTACTTGGCTCACCCCTCAGTCCTTTCGCCTCCGTGTCGAAGCAGGAGTATGCGATTGTACATAGCAGCGTCAGATAGAACTTTAGGGAGCATGTTGGCTCAGCAGGATGAGAATGGCGCCGAAAGGGCTATTTACTACCTCAGTAGAGTTTTAAATGACGCAGAAACTAGATATAGTGAAATCGAAAAGCTATGTCTATGTTTATATTTCTCATGTACAAAGTTAAAGCAATATATTAAACCAGTAGATGTTTGTGTTTCTTCGCACTTTGATGTTATTAAATACATGTTATCAAAACCTATTTTGCACAGTCGAATTGGAAAATGGGCACTGGCATTGACAGAATATTCTTTGACTTATAGACCGCTAAAAGCAGTCAAAGGGCAAATAGTGGCAGACTTTATCGTCAACCACTCTATAAACGAGAATGCCCTGAATATAGTTGAAGTGGAACCATGGAAATTATACTTCGATGGCTCTAGCCACAAACATGGCACGGGTATTGGTCTATTGATTATTTCGCCAGATAAAATTCCAACAAAATTCAAGTATAAAGTCGAAGGGTTGTGTTCCAACAACGAGGCTAAATATGAAGCTTTAATAGCTGGACTTGAAATTTTGTTAGAATTGGGGGAAACCCAGGTCGAAATAATGGGCGATTCAGAATTAGTGATAAAACAGTTGACAAAAGAGTACAAATGTGTTAAAGAAAATCTCATCATGTACTTCGTAGTGGCCAATAGGCTGCTTAAAAAATTCAAAGCGTAAACTATTCGACATATACCGAGAATTCAGAACCAAGTGGCCAACGATCTAGCACAGATTGCCTCAGGATATAGGGTCTCGAAGGAAGACTTGCAGGAATTAATCGAAGCTAGAGGCAAGGTAGAATCGGTTGGGTTGAAGCTATCAGACTTAGAGGCTACAAAGTTTGGATATATGGATGAAGAGACTTTCGAAGTCTTTATCATCGGAGAATTGTTGGACAATGACTGGAGAAAGCCTTTAGTTGAATATCTCCCGAATCCGTCAATAGCCTCAGATCGAAAGATAAAATATCAAGCACTGAGCTACGTCTTGATGGGCAACGAATTGTTCAAAAAGACCCCTGAAGGAGTTTTGCTGAAATGACTGAGTGAATCAGAGGCATACTTGGCTTTGTCAACAGTCCACAGTGGGGCATGTGGTGCACACCAAGTTGGCCATAAAATGAAATGGTTGTTATTTCGACAAGGTTTGTACTGGCCCATGATGCTAAAGGATTGCATCGAGTTCGCCAAGGGGTGTCAGGAGTGTCAAGTTCATGTGGGCATACAACATGTTCCAGCAAGCGAATTACATTCCATAATTAAACCATGGCCGTTTAGAGGTTGGGCTTTGGACCTGATTGGAGAAATTCGACCAGCATCCTCAAAAAACCAAAAGTATATCTTAGTGGGGATAGATTACTTTACCAAGTGGGTTGAAGCAGTGCCTTTACCTAAAGTGGATCAGGAAGATGTGATTGAATTCATTCAGAAAAATATCATCTTTAGGTTTGGACTGCCAGAGACAATAACAACGGATCAAGGGTCGATCTTCACGGGTAGAAAGATGCAGGATTTCGCCAGAGAGATGGGGTTCAAACTCTTAACTTTGACCCCTTATTACGCGCAAGCTAACGGGCAAGTCGAGGCAGCAAATAAAGTGGTCATTGGCATGATAAAGAAGCAAGTAGGAACCAAGCCAAAGAATTGGCACAAAGTGTTGGATCAGGTTCTATGGGCATGTCGAACGTCACCCAAAGAGGCAACCAACACCACCCCATATCGTTTGACCTTTGGTCACGATGCAGTGTTGCCAGTCGAAATCCACATACAGTCGATTAGGGTTCAAAGGCAACACGAAATTCCTAGAGAAGTCTATTGGGATATGATGCTCGATGAGGTCATAGACTTAGACGAAGAAAGATTGAAAGCTCTAGAATTGCTGAGAAGGCAGAAAAAGAGAGTGGAAAAGTCATACAATAAGAAGGTTAAAGCAAGAACCTTTTTAGTTGGAGACTTAGTTTGGAGAGTCATTATGCCTATGGATCGAAAGGCCAAGGCGCTGGGTAAATGGTCCCCAAAGTGGGAGGGACCCTTCCAAGTGTCGAGGGTTTTCTTTAATGGAGCCTATGAAGTGGAAGAATTGGACGAAGATAAGAGGATATTAAAAGTAAATGGTAAGTACTTGAAAAAGTGCAGGCCTATGCTGCAAGAAGTTAAGATAACAACAGAGTAACAGAAAGTATAAAGCAAAGCCACAAATGGTATTAATATTTGCCAAAATGGTGCGATAAGTTACAATAACAATTATGGCTTCAAAGGCCCGCAAAATATAGTCTGTTTCAATATGTCAGTAAATTAAAAAGGAAGATTAGCCTTCATTTTAAGGTAGTTCGCCTTCTAAGATTCAATACGTTGTTGGCACGAGGCCCTTTCATCAATTAATCTGGCAACTTCTTCTTCTAAGCTTTGAGCCTCTTCTGCAAAAGTGATACCATGTTCGAGTTCAGCAGCAAGGGTCGAATCGTCTTTGGAAGACAGTTGAGAAATCTTCTTTTCTTCTTTCTTGATCTTGCCTTGAAGTTTCTTGATCTTGCGTTTCCAACAGACGATGTTTTCCTTACTGGAAGCAATCTCTAGTTGGTCTTTCTTTTTCTCTTCCTCTAGCTTTTTTATCCTTTGTTCCGATTCTGCTGCACTTGTCCAGGCAGCTGCTTCACAACCAGATTTCGTCGAAATGTCACCTTCGAGGCGGGGCAGCAACGTAAGGTCTTTGTAGACTTGATCTATCAAAATTCCCACCTCTCGAATGACGTTAGCAGCTTCAGGGGATATGGAATCAAGTCTCACTTGTTGAAGAAGCGTTTTCAAAGATAGATGGGTGACGAAATCCATCTGCAGCAACATGAAAAGGTCTCCTTTAAAGATTTTGGCTTTGATCTTCACCAAAATGTCATCTGAAGGTTTGCTAGAGACCTGGCCCTCAAAAGTTGAAGCACTCCGAGTTTTTCCAGAAGAACTGCCTCGACTGCGTAGCAGTAATTGAACGTATCGATGAGGATCGCTTTCTTTTAGCGCAACCATTTCTTCCTTAGAGAGGACCGTTTCGCTTTGAAGAGGCATTTCCTGGGGCACCTCGACGGGAGTAACTTTGGTAGCATCAATACAAGCAGGATCATCAGATTTTCCATTTGTAATTATTTCCCCTTCTACAGGGGCAGTTTTTGTGGAGTCTTGAGCCAAGGTAGCTTCTTTTTCCTCACCATCTGACTCACCTAGCTCAGACTGGTGCATGGCTTCTTCCTCACATGTGTTGGCTTCGTTCGCATCAACGTCGTCATTAGCGGGTTTTGTTTGATCAAGAGGGGAACTTGTTGTGGTGGCAGGGTTGGTGTCCTCAGGTTTGGGGTTTTCGTCTTCATCTGCCACGACTATTGTCTCAGGAGCTTCCTCTTCCTCGTGGTCAGACCCATCAGTTTGTGATTGTTAGGTAGTAATTTTTAGGGGCAAAGGGGCTGCATAGAATTCAAGTTTGTTAATTTCACCAAGAGAACTCACACCAGAACCCAAATCAGATGTAGGGATATAAGTGGGTTCACCTTGGTTGTTCAATGGATAAATAGGCAAGGGAGACGGTTGCATCGAAGGCTTGGAGGCATCGGTAGTAGTCTGCAGTTGGGAAAATAAACCTCATGAGACGCGAGATGAAAGAGACAAGAGCTTGATATAGAAAGGTCAAAGATTCTTTCACAATACCTTCGTAGCTTCCTCAGCCGGACTAGAGTTATCACTCTCTATGGGAACGGCATAAGGATTTGGATCATTTGTTGTGAGAGCTTTGACAGGAGATTCAGGAGGCTTTTTTTGTTTTGTATCTTGGCAGGAGATGGAGGAGATTCGACGCTCTCTAGCCCATGAGTTATCCTTCATTTTCTTTTTAGGGAAGTATCTTCACGAGGGGATTCATCATCGTCGGAGTCTATGATGATTTGGGCTGCAACTTTTCTTCATTTTTGAGGGGTTGGAGGTTTACGGCCAACCTGGGAAGATCGAAGTGATCAGTAAAGGACAGAAAAGCTTCAGGTGAATAAGAGCATGTAAGAATTTACCTTTGAACTTTCGATCTTTCCTTCTATTTTATTGGTCGGAGCGTTTCTTTTGGGAGCAGCTGCGAATAAATAAATATAGAAAATATAGGTTAGTAACGTTGAAGCTCCGTGAGAGAAAGCCAAATCGAAGGGAGATGACCTTCAAGGGTTTCGGTCTCGATGTGAACATCTTCGATACTGACATGAAGGTTCCCTCTAAAGGTATCAAGTGTATGTTTAGTCGGAACCACCTGCTGCGCCTTAGGCTTCGACTATTGTCGAAGTATTTTTATACTATCCTCACAGATAAACCAGTCTGGAAATGGAGGGGCAAGAGCCACGCCAAAATCAGTGGTTGGTAATCGAGGGGTCTTTGGGGGAAAGAGTTTAAAAGCAACCTAATATCGTCTATCGTAAGGGGTAGATGAGGGGATTTTCAGATTCTCCATTCGTTTAGAAAACTTTTCTTTTAAAGTGACAGCAGCCTCGCGGATGGTTCGACTAACATCATTTGGTCGATAGGCAGTTTCGAAGTACTTCTGGAAAGCTTGTATCTCTTTGATATGAGTAGACGTACCTTTCTTGACCTTTTCCTGCACATCAATAAAAGCCTGGTCAATCAAGCGTGAAAAACTTGAAACATCAAGAAAATTGTTGGAGTAATGGTTGGTCCCCCAGTTGTAAAAATTTGGGGTACAAAGGTGAGAGGGTTCAAAATAGATTGGAGTAAAATGGGACTTATGGGCATAACAGGCCATTTGAGTCGAACACTCAAGTGGGTTGAAGATAGTGGAGAGAAGGATAACATGAGACTTCTTATCATACAAGCACCTAGGCAATGATTGAATTAACCCAAATTGCCTCGACACCAAGTTAGGTTGATAAGCGACTAATATTGCTTGTCCTCTGACAAGATTAAGCTTATGAACAATCAAGCGTGGCGTCAAGAATCTCTCCCATATCAGGTTTGATTCTGCTTCTTGTTTTTGCGGAACTGGAGGAAATGACCTGGTGAACCATTCAGGGCCATACAGCCTATGAGCAAAAGGGGCCATCCTGGGAGTGAATTCATGCCTTTTTGCAAACAAGTTGATGAAGCTGGTAAGGTTGGCACGAAGGCTTCGACCCTCTTCACTTGGTGTCAACTGAACCAAGCGTGGCCATTCGACCCGGCGTTCAGATACCTGGGCTTCGTCGACCTCTCCTTTGAAGGGAAGGTTGTGCTCGAAGGTAGCGTTCAACCATAATTGAAGCAACCAAAATGGCCCCGCCATTATAAGAGTGCCATGGGTTTTTGGATCCCTTAGTTTATCAGCGCCTTCTCCCAAAGCCTCATACAGGCTGGCTAGTATCATTTCACTGAGACATACGTCCCTTTTAAGGTGTAACTGATTCGCCAGGATAAGGTATTTCCTCACCACCTGCAAGGACTTTGTGCAAAAAATACAACGAGACAACCACATGGCCAGAAAGGCTATGTGCTCCTCGTCTTCGACTACGTCGGTGTCTTTCTTATGATAACGATTTATGAAGGGTGTGTAAGTATGTTTCATACTACCAAAACCTATGGTGTCCTGTGCATCAATTTCGGGATTGTAAGCCAATCCACATGGTCTTAATCCGACAATAGCAGCCATGTCGAAGAGCGTGGGAGTCACCATTCCGCAGGGAAGATGGAAGGTATGGTGAGTGTTGTCCCAGAAATACAAAGAGGAGGCCAGCATTAACGGACAGTAAGGTGGCCCAACCTTCGACAGCATGATTAGGTCATAAATACCTATTTCTTTTCAATGTTGTGCCTTTGCTTTCTCTATTTTTGCCAACCAGTTAAGGTAAAGTTCAGAATCTTTGAAGTACGGCGTAGCTCTAAAGAGTCTTGCTCCATCATGCAAATATTTGAGGTCCACATTAAAGAGAGAAAGGTCATCTGGGTTATCAGAAGGGATTTTGCTAGCATCTTTTTGCCCTAAGGGTTTGGTTTTCCGATAAGAAGGGAAAAAGTCACTCAAGGTGGAATAATCAAGGTCTGGGGGTGACAATGGGCCAGACATGGCTAAGGGTTTTCCAGCCACATCAACGGGGATGATTACCTGAGATTCGTAGATGTGTCGTTTTTCTTCTGCTAACGGCTCCCTGATGAATTGTTGGTTCTTCGTGATTTTTGGTCCGCTCAAGGTAGCGAAAGGTGGCAATGCAGACGAAGAAGATGGTCTCCTAGTTTGAGTTTTCTTCTGTTGTTCAGCCATGATTGAAGGTTTTCAGAGAAAAAGTAGATTTTTCTTGTGTTGGAAAAAACGGGTTTCTTCAGCAAAGAGGAGAAGAGTAAAGGTTGGTAAAGAGTAGAAAGTCTTTATGAAAAAACTCTTGGTGATTTTATAAGGATTTAGAAAATTAAGAATTCTTACGTGGTTGAAGTTAGTGGGCCACGTGTGCGACCTAGTGGAAGAAGTAAGGGGCGGTTGTAACTTATACCCCTAGGCGCTAAAAGGGTGATGATGTTTTCTGAATTTTTATGAGTTCCAAGAAACCTGCCATGATGATGATGACGTCAGAAGCGTGTAAAGTGGCGTGGTTTTTTATATAAACATTTCTCTTTCTTCTGTTTTATCTTCCAAAGGATAAGAGGCAAACCAAAGGGTATGATAGTATCGAAAAGATGGTGTCGAATGAGATACTATCAAAAAATGTCCTTTTCCTACAAATAAGGTCGAAAAGAACATTCTTTGGGGGCAATTTGTTAGCTCTCAAATTCGACACTGCCTTGGGTTGCTAAACATTAAGACATAATTAATGTCTAAGTAAAGTGAAGCAAAGAGGTTTCGACAGCCTCTAAGGAATCTTCTAAGCTAAACGGTTGAAATAACTTAGAAAAATTAAGAAACCTAAAGTTATGAGCATTTCGATCGTGTCAGAGGTAGTTCGACCGAAATTCTGCAGGAGGATTGCTACGTCGTTTTAAAATTCAAAATTTGGAGGGAGCGGTTCTGTTTATAAGACACGTGGCGAATTCTAGAGCAGGAAGTTACATGCAATTGACACTTGTTAGATCAAGGAGATACTAGGAAGTTATTAGCAGTTAATTATTAGCATTATAAATAGGGATTTGTTAGACAGATTTCTGGGTGTTTTACCATTTGTACAAAGTAACTCCAATCAAATTTACTCAAAGTACCCGAGTGTGAGAAAAGCGTATTTTCACGGAGAATGTACGTTATGTAAAATCACCAACTTTTCAATAAAGTCTTTTACAATTTCAACAACATTTACATTTCCTCTGTCGAACCACTTGTGCAAGTGTTACCTTTTTTGCCTTTACCTTTCCTGCATCCTTTACTCCAATTCCTCTTTTCCTTTAAACTTTTTACCTTCTTTGATCAGCCTTTTACAAATCTTTTACAGCGTTTCTTTAAGTTTACACACTTTAAAATACCCAGTCGAAGTCTTTTTCATTACAAGCACATTTACCAATTCATTATTACAAGTACTTTAAATTTAATTCTAAACGAAGAATAATTTAGCACATGTCCTAGGATCAATCTGATCGATCATGTGACTCACCAAAGTCAAATTTGGAAGATCAGCAGTTGTTTTCCGATTTTCAAGGGAAACACAGACCCACCACCAAAAAGATGATGGAGCAAACTCACACCGGTTACTACCTCCAAAAGGATGATAGAGATAACACTCACACAATCTGACATCAACAAGATGACAGACCCACCACCAAAAGGATGACAGAGCGAAACTCATGCCGGCTACTAGCACCTAAAGGATGATAGAGCAAAACACTCCCACAATCTGACATCAATAAGATGACAGACCAACCACCAAAGCGATGATGGAGCGAACTCACACCGGCTCCTACCACCAAAATGATGATAGAGCAAACACTCGCATGAACAGACATCAACAAGATGACAGACCCTTCAACAAAGGATGATGGAGCAAACTCACACCGGCTACTACCACCAAAGGGATGATAGAGCAAACACTCCCATGATCTGACATCAACAAGAGTACAAACCCACCACCAAAAGGATGACGGAGCGAACTCACACCGGTTACTATCACCAAAAGGATTATAGAGCAAAACACTCGCACAATCTGACATCAACAAGTTGACAGACCCACCACCAATGATGATGGAGCGAACTCACACCGGTTACTACCACCAAAAGGATGATAGGGCAAACACTCGCACAAACTGACATCAAAAACATGACAGACCCAGCACCAAAAGGATGATGGAGCAAAATCACACCGGTTACTACCACCAAAAGGATGATAGAGCAAACACTCGCACGAACTGACATCAACAAGATGACAGACCCAACACCAAAAGGATGATGGAGCAAACTAACACCGGCTACTACCTCCAAAAGGATGATAGAGCAAACACTCGCACGAACGAAAATTAACAAGATGACAGTCCCACCACCAAAAAGATGATGGAGCAGACTCACACCGGTTACTACCTCCAAAAGGATTATAGAGATAACACTCGTACAATCTGACATCATCAAGATGACAGACCCACTACCAAAAGGATGACAGAGCAAAACTCACGCCGGCTACTAGCACCAAAAGGATGATAGAGCAAAACACTCCCAAAATCTGACATCAACAAGATAACAGACCAACCACCAAAACAATGATGGAGCAAACTAACACCGGCTCTTACCACCAAAATGATGATAGAGCAAACACTCGCACGAACAGACATCAACAAGATGACAGACCCTTCAACAAAGGATGATGGAGCAAACTCACACCGGCTACTACCACCAAAGGGATGATAGAGCAAACACTCGCACAATATGACATCAACAAGATGATAGACCCACTACCAAAATCATGATGGAGCAAACTCACACCGGTTACTACCACCAAAAGGATAATAGAGCAAACACTCGCACAAACTGACATAAAAAAGATGACAGGCCCACCACCAAAAGGATGATGGACCAAAATCACACCAGTTACTACAACCAAAAGGATGATAGATCAAACACTCGCACGAACAGACATCAACAAGATGACAGACCCTTCAACAAAGGATGATGGAGCAAACTCATACCGGCTACTACCACCAAAGGGATGATAGATCAAACACTCGCACAACATGACATCAACAAGATGATAGACCCACTACCAAAATGATGATGGAGCAAACTCACACCGGTTACTACCACCAAAAGGATAATAGAGCAAACACTCGCACAAACTGACATCAAAAAGAAGACAGACCCACCACCAAAAGGATGATGGACCAAAATCACACCAGTTACTACAAACAAAAGGATGATAGAGATAACACTCGTACAATCTGACATCAACAAGATGACAGACACAACACCCAAAGGAAGACAGTGCAAAACTCAAACCGACTACTAGCACCAAAAGGATGATAGAGCAAAACACTCCCACCATCTGACATCAACAAGATGACAGACCCACAACCAAAAGGATGATGGAGCGACCTCACACCAGCTACTACCACCAAAATGATGATAGAGCAAACACTCGCACGAACGGACATTAACAAGATGACAGACCCACCACCAAAAAGATGATGGAGCAAAGTCACACCAGCTACTACCTCCAAAAGGATGATAGAGATAACAGTCATACAATCTGACATCAACAAGATGACATACCCACCACGAAAAGGATGACAGAGCGAAACTCACGCCGGCTACTAGCACCAAAAGGATGATAGAGCAAAACACTCCCACAATCTGTCATCAACAAGATGACATACCAACCATCAAAACAATGATGGAGCGAACTCACACCGGCTCCAACCACCAAAATGATGATAGAGCAAACACTCGCACGAACAGACATCAACAAGATGACAGACCCTTCAACAAAGGATGATGTAGCAAACTCACACTGGCTACTACCACCAAAGGGATGATAGAGTAAACACTCGCACGAACTGACATCAACAAGATGACAGACCCAACACCAAAAGGATGATGGAGCGAACTCACACCGGCTACTATCACCAAAAGGATTATAGAGCAAAACATTCGCACAATCTGACATCAACAAGATGACAGACCCACCACCAAAATGATGATGGAGCGAACTCACACCAGTTACTACCACCAAAAGGATGATTGAGGAAAGACTCGCACGATCTGACATCAACAAGTGTACACACCCACCACCAAGAGGATGACGGAGCGAACTCACATCGGCTACTATCACCAAAAGGATGATAGAGAAAAACACTCGTACAATATGACATCAACAAGATGACAGACCCACCACCAAAAGGATGATGGAGCGAACTCACACCGGCTACTACCACCAAAAGGATGATAGAGAAAACACTCACACGAACTGACATCAACAAGATGACAAACCCACCACCAAAAGGATGATGGAGCAAACTCACACCGGCTACTACCACAAAAAGGATAATAGAGCTAACACTCGCACAATCTGACATCAATAAGATGACAGACCCACCACCAAAATGATGATGGAGCGAACTCACACCGGGTACTACCACCAAAAGGATGATAGAGCAAACACTCACACAAACTGACATCAAAAAGATGACAGACCCACCACCAAAAGGATGATGGAGCAAAATCACACCGGTTACTACCACCAAAGGATGATACAGCAAACACTCGCACGAACTGACATCTACAAGATGACAGACCCAACACCAAAAGGATGATGGAGCAAACTAACACCGGCTACTACCTCCAAAAGGATGATAGAGATAACACTCGCACAATCTGACATCAACAAGATGACAGACCCACCACCCAAAGGATGACAGAGCAAAACTCAAACCGACTACTAGCACCAAAAGGAAGATAGAGCAAAACACTCCCACCATCTGACATCAAGAAGATGACAGACACACCATCAAAAGGATGATTGAGCGACCTCACACCAGCTACTACCACCAAAATGATGATAGAGCAAACACTCGCACGAACGGACATTAACAAGATGACACACCCACCACCAAAAATATGATGGAGCAAACTCACACCGGCTACTATCTCCAAAAGGATGATAGAGATAACACTCGCACAATCTGACATCAACAAGATGACAAACCCACCACCAAAAGGATGACAGAGAGAAACTCACGCCGGCTACTAGCACCAAAAGGATGATAGAGCAAAACACTCCCACAATCTGACATCAACAAGATGACATACCAACCACCAAAACGATAATGGAGCGAACTAACATCGGCTCCTACCACCAAAATAATCATAGAGCAAACACTCGCACGAACAGACATCAACAAGATGACAGACCCTTCAAGAAAGGATGATGTAGCAAAGTCACACTGGCTACTACCACTAAAGGGATGATAGAGCAAACACTCGCACGATCTGACATCAACAAGAGTACAAACCCACCACCAAAAGGAAGACGCAGCGAACTCACAACGGATACTATCACCAAAAGGATTATAGACCAAAACACTCGCACAATCTGACATCAACAAGATGACAGACCCACCACCAAAATGATGATGGAGCAAACACACACCGGTTACTACCACCAAAAGGATGCTTGAGGAAAGACTTGCATGATCTGACATCAACAAGTGTACACACCCATCACCAAGAGGATGACGGAGCGAACTCACATCGGCTACTATTACCAAAAGGATGATAGAGAAAAACACTCGCACAATATGACATCATTAAGATGACATACCCACCACCAAAAGGATGATGGAGCGAACTCACACCGGCTACAACCACCAAAAGGATGATAGATAAAACACTCGCACGAACTGACATCAACAAGATGACAAACCCACCACCAAAAGGATGATGGAGCAAACTCACACCGGCTACTACCACCAAAAGGATAATAGAGCTAACACTCCCACAATCTGACATCAACAAAATGACAGACCCACCACCAAAATGATGATGGAGCAAACTCCCAATGGTTACTACCACCAAAAGGATGATAGAGCAAACACTCGCACAAACTGACATCAAAAAGATGACAGACCCACCACCAAAAGGATGATGGAGCAAAATCACACCGGTTACTACCACCAAAAGGATGATACAGCAAACACTCGCACGAACTGACATCAACAAGATGACAGACCCAACACCAAAAGGATGATGGAGCGAACTCACACCGATTACTACCACCAAAAGGATGATTGAGGAAAGACTCGCTTGATCTGACATCAACAAGTGTACATACCCACCACCAAAAGGATGATGGAGCGAACTCACATCGACAACTATCACCAAAAGGATGATAGAGAAAAACACTCGCACAATATGACATCAACAAGATGACAGACCCACCACCAAAAGGATGATGGATCGAACTCACACTGGCTCCTACCACCAAAATGATGTTAGAGCAAACACTCGTACGAACAGACATCAACAAGATGTCAGACCCTACAATAAAGGATGATGGAGCAAACTCACACTGGCTACTACCACCAAAGGGATGATAGAGCAAACACTTGCACAATCTGACATCAACAAGAGTACAAACCCACCACCAAAAGGATGACGCAGCAAACTCACACCGGCTACTATCACCAAAAGGATTATAGAGCAAAACACATGCACAATCTGACATCAACAAGATGACAGACCCACCACCAAAATGATGATGGAGCAAACTCACACCGGTTACTACCACCAAAAGGATGATTGAGGAAAGACTCGCACGATCTTACATCAACATGTGTACACACCCACCACCAAAAGGATGATGGAGCGAACTCACATCGGCAACTATCACCAAAAGGATGATCGAGAAAAACACTCGCACAATATGACATCAACAAGATGACAGACCCACCACCAAAAGGATGATGGAGCGAACTCACACCGGCTACTACCACCAAAAGGATGATAGAGAAAACACTCGCACGAACTGACATCAACAAGATGACAAACCCACCACCAAAAGGATGATGGAGCAAACTCACACCGGCTACTACCACCAAAAGAATGATAGAGCTAACACTCCCAAAATCTGACATCAACAAAATGACAGACCCACCACCAAAATGATGATGGAGCGAACTCACAATGGTTACTACAACCAAAAGGATGATAGAGCAAACACTCGCACAAACTGACATCAAAAGGATGACAGACCCACCACCAAAAGGATGATGGAGCAAAATTACACCGGTTACTACCACCAAAAGGATGATATAGCAAACACTCGCACGAACTAACATCAACAAGATGACATACCCAACACCAAAAGGATGATGGAGCAAACTAACACCGGCTACTACCTCCAAAAGGATGATAGAGATAACACTCGCACAATCTGACATCAACAAGATGAAAGACCCACCACCCAAAGGATGACAGAGAAAAACTCAAACCGACTATTAGCACCAAAAGGAAGATAGAGCAAAACACTCCCACCATCTGACATCAACAAGATGACAGACCCACCACCAAAAGGATGATGGAACGACCTGACACCAGCTACTACCACCAAAATGATGATAGAGCAAACACTCACACCAACGGACATTAACAAGATGACAGACCCACCACCAAAAAGATGATGGAGCAAACTCACACGGGCTACTACCTCCAAAAGGATGATAGAGATAACACTCGCACAATCTGACATCAACAAGATGACAGACCCACCACCAAAAGGATGACAGAGCGAAACTCATGCCGGCTACTAGCACCAAAAGGATGATAGAGCAAAACACTCCCACAATCTGACATCAACAAGATGACATACCAACCACCAAAACGATGATGGAGCGAACTCACACCGGCTCCTACCACCAAAATGATGTAAGAGCAAACACTCGTACGAACAGACATCAAGAAGATGACAGACCCTTCAACAAAGGATGATGGAGCAAACTCACACTGGCTACTACCACCAAATGGATGATAGAGAAAACATTCGCACGATCTGACATCAACAAGAGTACAAACCCACCACCAAAAGGATGACGCAGCGAACTCACACCGGCTACTATCACCAAAAGGATTGTATACCAAAACACTCGCACAATCTGACATCAACAAGATGACAGACCCACCACCAAAATGATGATGGAGCGAACTCACACCGATTACTACCACCAAAAGGATGATTGAGGAAAGACTCGCTTGATCTGACATCAACAAGTGTACACACCCACCACCAAAAGGATGATGGAGCGAACTCACATCGACAACTATCACCAAAAGGATGATAGAGAAAAACACTCGCACAATATGACATCAACAAGATGACAGACCCACCACCAAAAGGATGATGGATCGAACTCACACCGGCTACTACCACCAAAAGGATGATAGAGAAAACACTCGCTCGAACTGACATCAACAAGATGACAAACCCACCACCAAAAGGATGATGGAGCAAATTCACACCGGATACTACCACCAAAAGGATAATAGAGCTAACACTCCCACAATCTGACATCAATAAGATGACAGACCCACCACCAAAATGATGATGGAGAGAACTCACACCGGTTACTACCACCAAAAGGATGATAGAGCAAACACTCGAACAAACTGACATCAAAAAGATGACAGACCCACCACCAAAAGGATGATGGAGCAAAATCACACCGGTTACTACCACCAAAAGGATGGTACAGCAAACACTCGCACGAACTGACATCTACAAGATGACAGACCCAACACCAAAAGGATGATGGAGCAAACTAACACCGGCTACTACCTCCAAAAGGATGATAGAGATAACACTCGCACAATCTGACATCAACAAGATGACAGACCCACCACCTAAAGGATGACAGAGCAAAACTCAAACCGACTATTAGCACCAAAAGGAAGATAGAGCAAAACACTCCCACCATCTGACATCAACAAGATGACAGAACCACCACCAAAAGGATGATGGAGCGACCTCACACCAGCTACTACCACCAAAATGATGATAGAGCAAACACTCGCACGAACGGACATTAACAAGATGACAGACCCACCACCAAAAAGATGATGGAGCAAACTCACACCGGCTACTACCTCCAAAAGGATGATAGAGATAACACTCGCACAATCTGACATCAACAAAATGACATACCCACCACCAAAAGGATGACAGAGCGAAACTCACGTCGGCTACTAGCACCAAAAGGATGATAGAGCAAAACACTCCCACAATCTGACATCAACAAGATGACATACCAACTACCAAAACGATGATGGAGCAAACTCACACCGGCTCCTACCACCAAAATGATGATAGAGCAAACACTCGTACGAACAGACATCCACAAGATGACAGACCCTTCAATAAAGGATGATGGAGCAAACTCACACTGGCTACTACCACCAAAGGGATGATAGAGCAAACACTCGCACGATCTGACATCAACAAGAGTACAAACCCACCACCAAAACGATGACGCAGCGAACTCACACCGGCTACTATCACTAAAAGGATAATAGAGCAAAACACTCGCACAATCTGACATCAACAAGATGACAGACCCACCACCAAAATGATGATGGAGCAAACTCACACCGGTTACTACCACCAAAAGGATGATTGAGGAAAGACTCGCACGATCTGACATCAACAAGTGTACACACCCACCACCAAAAGGATGATGGAGCGAACTCACATCGGCAACTATCACCAAAAGGATGATAGAGAAAAACACTCGCACAATATGACATCAACAAGATGACAGACCCACCACCAAAAGGATGATGGAGCAAACTCACACCGGCTACTACCACCAAAAGGATGATAGAGAAAACACTCGCACGAACTGACATCAACAAGATGACAAACCCACCACCAAAAGGATGATGGAGCAAACTCACACCAGCTACTACCACCAAAAGGATGATAGAGCTAACACTCCCATAATCTGACATCAACGAAATGACAGACCCACCACCAAAATGATAATGGAGCAAACTCACAATGGTTACTACCACCAAAAGGATGGTAGAGCAAACACTCGCACAAACTGACATAAAAAAGATGACAGACCCACCACCAAAAGGATGATGGAGCAAAATCACACCGGTTACTACCACCAAAAGGATGATACAGCAAACACTCGCACGAACTGACATCAACAAGATGACAGACCCAACACCAAAAGGATGATGGAGCAAACTAACACCGGCTACTACCTCCAAAAGGATGATAGAGATAACACTCACATAATCTGACATCAACAAGATGACAGACCCACCACCCAAAGGATGACAAAGCAAAACTCAAACCGACTATTAGCACCAAAAGGAAGATAGAGCAAAACACTCCCACCATCTGACATCAACAAGATGACAGACCCACCACCAAAAGGATGATGGAGCGACCTCACACCAGCTACTACCACCAAAATGATGATAGAGCAAACACACGCACGAACGGACATTAACAAGATGACAGACCCACCACCAAAAAGATGATGGAGCAAACTCACACTGGCTACTACTTTCAAAAGGATGATAGAGATAACACTCGCACAATCTAACATCAACAAGATGACAAACCCACCACCAAAAGGATTACAGAGCGAAACTCATGCCGGCTACTAGCACCAAAAGGATGATAGAGCAAAACACTCCCACAATCTGACATCAACAAGATGACATACCAACCACCAAAATGATGATGGAGCAAAGTCACACCGGCTCCTACCACCAAAATGATGTTAGAGCAAACACTCGTACGAACAGACATCAACAAGATGTCAGACCCTACAATAAAGGATGATGGAGCAAACTCACACTGGCTACTACCACCAAAGGGATGATAGAGCAAACACTCGCACAATCTGACATCAACAAGAGTACAAACCCACCACCAAAAGGATGACGCAGCAAACTCACACCGGCTACTATCACCAAAAGGATTATAGAGCAAAACACATGCACAATCTGACATCAACAAGATGACAGACCCACCACCAAAATGATGATGGAGCAAACTCACACCAGTTACTACCACCAAAAGGATGATTGAGGAAAGACTCGCACGATCTTACATCAACATGTGTATACACCCACCACCAAAAGGATGATGGAGCGAACTCACATCGGCAACTATCACCAAAAGGATGATCGAGAAAAACACTCGCACAATATGACATCAACAAGATGACAGACCCACCACCAAAAGGATGATGGAGCGAACTCACACCGGCTACTACCACCAAAAGGATGATAGAGAAAACACTCGCACGAACTGACATCAACAAGATGACAAACCCACCACCAAAAGGATGATGGAGCAAACTCACACCGGCTACTACCACCAAAAGAATGATAGAGCTAACACTCCCAAAATCTGACATCAACAAAATGACAGACCCACCACCAAAATGATGATGGAGCGAACTCACAATGGTTACTACAACCAAAAGGATGATAGAGCAAACACTCGCACAAACTGACATCAAAAGGATGACAGACCCACCACCAAAAGGATGATGGAGCAAAATTACACCGGTTACTACCACCAAAAGGATGATATAGCAAACACTCGCACGAACTAACATCAACAAGATGACATACCCAACACCAAAAGGATGATGGAGCAAACTAACACCGGCTACTACCTCCAAAAGGATGATAGAGATAACACTCGCACAATCTGACATCAACAAGATGAAAGACCCACCACCCAAAGGATGACAGAGAAAAACTCAAACCGACTATTAGCACCAAAAGGAAGATAGAGCAAAACACTCCCACCATCTGACATCAACAAGATGACAGACCCACCACCAAAAGGATGATGGAGCGACCTGACACCAGCTACTACCACCAAAATGATGATAGAGCAAACACTCACACGAACGGACATTAACAAGATGACAGACCCACCACCAAAAAGATGATGAAGCAAACTCACACGGGCTACTACCTCCAAAAGGATGATAGAGATAACACTCGCACAATCTGACATCAACAAGATGACAGACCCACCACCAAAAGGATGACAGAGCGAAACTCATGCCGGCTACTAGCACCAAAAGGATGATAGAGCAAAACACTCCCACAATCTGACATCAACAAGATGACATACCAACCACCAAAACGATGATGGAGCGAACTCACACCGGCTCCTACCACCAAAATGATGTAAGAGCAAACACTCGTACGAACAGACATCAAGAAGATGACAGACCCTTCAACAAAGGATGATGGAGCAAACTCACACTGGCTACTACCACCAAATGGATGATAGAGCAAACACTCGCACGATCTGACATCAACAAGAGTACAAACCCACCACCAAAAGGATGACGCAGCGAACTCACACCGGCTACTATCACCAAAAGGATTGTATACCAAAACACTCGCACAATCTGACATCAACAAGATGACAGACCCACCACCAAAATGATGATGGAGCGAACTCACACCGATTACTACCACCAAAAGGATGATTGAGGAAAGACTCGCTTGATCTGACATCAACAAGTGTACACACCCACCACCAAAAGGATGATGGAGCGAACTCACATCGACAACTATCACCAAAAGGATGATAGAGAAAAACACTCGCACAATATGACATCAACAAGATGACAGACCCACCACCAAAAGGATGATGGATCGAACTCACACCGGCTACTACCACAGAAAGGATGATAGAGAAAACACTCGCACGAACTGACATCAACAAGATGACAAACCCACCACCAAAAGGATGATGGAGCAAACTCACACCGGCTACTACCACCAAAAGGATGATAGAGCTAACACTCCCACAATCTGACATCAACAAAATGACAGACCCACCACCAAAATGATGATGGAGCAAACTCACAATGGTTACTACCACCAAAAGGATGATAGAGCAAACACTCGCACAAACTGACATCAAAAAGATGACAGACCCACCACCAAAAGGATGATGGAGCAAAATCACACCGGTTACTACCACCAAAAGGATGATACAGCAAACACTCGCACGAACTGACATCAACAAGATGACAGACCCAACACCAAAAGGATGATGGAGCAAACTAACACCGGCTACTACCTCCAAAAGGATGATAGACATAACACTCGCACAATCTGACATCAACAAGATGACAGACCCACCACCCAAAGGATGACAGAGCAAAACTCAAACCGACTATTAGCACCAAAAGGAAGATAGAGCAAAACACTCCCACCATCTGACATCAACAAGATGACAGACCCACCACCAAAAGGATGATGGAGCGACCTCACACCAGCTACTACCACCAAAATGATGATAGAGCAAACACTCACACGAACGGACATTAACAAGATGACAGACCCACCACCAAAAAGATGATGGAGCAAACTCACACCGGCTACTACCTCCAAAAGGATGATAGAGATAACACTCGCACAATCTGACATCAACAAGATGACAGACCCACCACCAAAAGGATGACAGAGCGAAACTCATGCCGGCTACTAGCACCAAAAGGATGATAGAGCAAAACACTCCCACAATCTGACATCAACAAGATGACATACCAACCACCAAAACGATGATGGAGCGAACTCACACCGGCTCCTACCACCAAAATGATGTAAGAGCAAACACTCGTACGAACAGACATCAAGAAGATGACAGACCCTTCAACAAAGGATGATGGAGCAAACTCACACTGGCTACTACCACCAAATGGATGATAGAGCAAACACTCGCACGATATGACATCAACAAGAGTACAAACCCACCACCAAAAGGATGACGCAGCGAACTCACACCGGCTACTATCACCAAAAGGATTGTATACCAAAACACTCGCACAATCTGACATCAACAAGATGACAGACCCACCACCAAAATGATGATGGAGCGAACTCACACCGATTACTACCACCAAAAGGATGATTGAGGAAAGACTCGCTTGATCTGACATCAACAAGTGTACACACCCACCACCAAAAGGATGATGGAGCGAACTCACATCGACAACTATCACCAAAAGGATGATAGAGAAAAACACTCGCACAATATGACATCAACAAGATGACAGACCCACCACCAAAAGGATGATGGATCGAACTCACACCGGCTACTACCACAGAAAGGATGATAGAGAAAACACTCGCACGAACTGACATCAACAAGATGACAAACCCACCACCAAAAGGATGATGGAGCAAACTCACACCGGCTACTACCACCAAAAGGATGATAGAGCTAACACTCCCACAATCTGACATCAACAAAATGACAGACCCACCACCAAAATGATGATGGAGCAAACTCACAATGGTTACTACCACCAAAAGGATGATAGAGCAAACACTCGCACAAACTGACATCAAAAAGATGACAGACCCACCACCAAAAGGATGATGGAGCAAAATCACACCGGTTACTACCACCAAAAGGATGATACAGCAAACACTCGCACGAACTGACATCAACAAGATGACAGACCCAACACCAAAAGGATGATGGAGCAAACTAACACCGGCTACTACCTCCAAAAGGATGATAGACATAACACTCGCACAATCTGACATCAACAAGATGACAGACCCACCACCCAAAGGATGACAGAGCAAAACTCAAACCGACTATTAGCACCAAAAGGAAGATAGAGCAAAACACTCCCACCATCTGACATCAACAAGATGACAGACCCACCACCAAAAGGATGATGGAGCGACCTCACACCAGCTACTACCACCAAAATGATGATAGAGCAAACACTCGCACGAACGGACATTAACAAGATGACAGACCCACCACCAAAAAGATGATGGAGCAAACTCACACCGGCTACTACCTCCAAAAGGATGATAGAGATAACACTCGCACAATCTGAAATTAACAAGATGACAGACCCACCACCAAAAGGATGACAGAGCGAAACTCATGCCGGCTACTAGCACCAAAAGGATGATAGAGCAAAACACTCCCACAATCTGACATCAACAAGATGACATACCAACCACCAAAACGATGATGGAGCGAACTCACACCGGCTCCTACCACCAAAATGATGTTAGAGCAAACACTCGTACGAACAGACATCAACAAGATGACAGACCCTTCAATAAAGGATGATGGAGCATAATCACACTGGCTACTACCACCAAAGGGATGATAGAGCAAACACTCGCACGATCTGACATCAACAAGAGTACAAACCCACCATCAAAAGGATGACGCAGCAAACTCACACCGGCTACTATCACCAAAAGGATTATAGAGCAAAACACTTGCACAATCTGACATCAACAAGATGACAGACCCACCACCAAAATGATGATGGAGCGAACTCACACCCGTTACTACCACCAAAAGGATGATTGAGGAAAGACTCGCACGATCTGACATCAACAAGTGTACACACCCACCACCAAAAGGATGATGGAGCGAACTCACATCGGCAACTATCACCAAAAGGATGATAGAGAAAAACACTCGCACAATATGACATCAACAAGATGACAGACCCACCACCAAAAGGATGATGGAGCGAACTCACACCGGCTACTACCACAAAAGGATGATAGAGAAAACACTCGCACGAACTGACATCAACAAGATGACAAACCAACCACCAAAAGGATGATGGAGCAAACTCACACCGGCTACTACCACCAAAAGGATGATATAGCTAACACTCCCACAATCTGACATCAACAAAATGACAGACCCACCACCAAAATGATGATGGAGCAAACTCACAATGGTTACTACCACCAAAAGGATGATAGAGCAAACACTCGCACAATTTGACATCAAAAAGATGACAGACCCACCACCAAAAGGATGATGGAGCAAAATCACACCGGTTACTACCACCAAAAGGATGATACAACAAACACTCGCGCGAACTGACATCAACAAGATGACATACCCAACACCAAAAGGATGATGGAGCAAACTAACACCGGCTACTACCTCCAAAAGGATGATAGAGATAACACTCGCACAATCTGACATCAACAAGATGACAGACCCACCACCCAAAGGATGACAGAGAAAAACTCAAACCAACTATTAGCACCAAAAGGAAGATAGAGCAAAACACTCCCACCATCTGACATCAACAAGATGACAGACCCACCACCAAAAGGATGATGGAGCGACCTGACACCAGCTACTACCACCAAAATGATGATAGAGCAAACACTCACACGAACGGACATTAACAAGATGACAGACCCACCACCAAAAAGATGATGGAGCAAACTCACACGGGCTACTACCTCCAAAAGGATGATAGAGATAACACTCGCACAATCTGACATCAACAAGGTGACAGACCCACCACCAAAAGGATGACAGAGCGAAACTCACGCCGGCTACTAGCACCAAAAGTATGATAGAGCAAAACACTCCCACAATCTGACATCAACAAGATGACAGACCAACCACCAAAACGATGATGGAGCGAACTCACACCGGCTTCTACCACCAAAATGATGATAGAGCAAACACTCGTACGAACAGACATCAACAAGATGACAGACCCTTCAAATAAAGAATGATGGAGCAAACTCACATTGGCTACTACCACCAAAGGGATGATAGAGCAAACACTCGCACGATCTGACATCAACAAGAGTACAAACCCACCACCAAAAGTTTGACGCAGCGAACTCACACCGGCTACTATCACCAAAAGGATTATAGAGCAAAACACATGCACAATCTGACATCAACAAGATGACAGACCCACCACCAAAATGATGATGGAGCGAACTCACACCGGTTACTACCACCAAAAGGATGATTGAGGAAAGACTCGCACGATCTGACATCAACATGTGTACACACCCACCACCAAAAGGATGATGGAGCGAAGTCACATCGACAACTATCACCAAAAGGATGATAGAGAAAAACACTCGCACAATATGACATCAACAAGATGACAGACCCACCACCAAAAGGATGATGGAGCGAACTCACACCGGCTACTACCACCAAAAGGATGATAGAGAAAACACTCGCACGAACTGACATCAACAAGATGACAAACCCACCACCAAAAGGATGATGGAGCAAACTCACACCGGCTACTACCACCAAAAGGATGATAGAGCTAACACTCCCACAATCTGACATCAACAAAATGACAGACCCACCACCAAAATGATGATGGAGCAAACTCACAATGGTTACTACCACCAAAAGGATGATAGAGCAAACACTCGCACAAACTGACATCAAAAAGATGACAGACCCACCACCAAAAGGATGATGGAGCAAAATCACACCGGTTACTACCACCAAAAGGATGATACAGCAAACACTCGCACGAACTGACATCAACAAGATGACAGACCCAACACCAAAAGGATGATGGAGCAAACTAACACCGGCTACTACCTCCAAAAGGATGATAGAGATAACACTCGCACAATCTGACATCAACAAGATGACAGACCCACCACCCAAAGGATGACAGAGAAAAACTCAAACCGACTATTAGCACGAAAAGGAAGATAGAGCAAAACACTCCCACCATCTGACATCAACAAGATGACAGACCCACCACCAAAAGGATGATGGAGCGACCTCACACCAGCTACTACCACCAAAATGATGATAGAGCAAACACTCGCACGAACGAACATTAACAAGATGACAGACCCACCACCAAAAAGATGATGGAGCAAACTCGTACCAGCTACTACCTCCAAAAGGATGATAGAGATAACACTCGCACAATCTGACATCAACAAGGTGACAGACCCACCACCAAAAGGATGACAGAGCGAAACTCACGCCGGCTACTAGCACCAAAAGTATGATAGAGCAAAACACTCCCACAATCTGACATCAACAAGATGACAGACCAACCACCAAAACGATGATGGAGCGAACTCACACCGGCTTCTACCACCAAAATGATGATAGAGCAAACACTCGTACGAACAGACATCAACAAGATGACAGCCCTTCAAATAAAGAATGATGGAGCAAACTCACATTGGCTACTACCACCAAAGGGATGATAGAGCAAACACTCGCACGATCTGACATCAACAAGAGTACAAACCCACCACCAAAAGGATGACGCAGCGAACTCACACCGGCTACTATCACCAAAAGGATTATAGAGCAAAACACATGCACAATCTGACATCAACAAGATGACAGACCCACCACCAAAATGATGATGGAGCGAACTCACACCGGTTACTACCACCAAAAGGATGATTGAGGAAAGACTCGCACGATCTGACATCAACATGTGTACACACCCACCACCAAAAGGATGATGGAGCGAACTCACATCGACAACTATCACCAAAAGGATGATAGAGAAAAACACTCGCACAATATGACATCAACAAGATGACAGACCCACCACCAAAAGGATGATGGAGCGAACTCACACCGGCTACTACCACCAAAAGGATGATAGAGAAAACACTCGCACAAACTGACATCAACAAGATGACAAACCCACCACCAAAAGGATGATGGAGCAAACTCACACCGGCTACTACCACCAAAAGGATGATAGAGCTAACACTCCCACAAACTGACATCAACAAAACGACAGACCCACCACCAAAATGATGATGGAGCGAACTCACAATGGTTACTACCACCAAAAGGATGATAGAGCAAACACTCGCACAAACTGACATCAAAAGGATGACAGACCCACCACCAAAAGGATGATGGAGCAAAATTACACCGGTTACTACCACCAAAAGGATGATATAGCAAACACTCGCACGAACTGACATCAACAAGATGACATACCCAACACCAAAAGGATGATGGAGCAAACTAACACCGGCTACTACCTCCAAAAGGATGATAGAGATAACACTCGCACAATCTGACATCAACAAGATGAAAGACCCACCACCCAAAGGATGACAGAGAAAAACTCAAACCGACTATTAGCACCAAAAGGAAGATAGAGCAAAACACTCCCACCATCTGACATCAACAAGATGACAGACCCACCACCAAAAGGATGATGGAGCGACCTGACACCAGCTACTACCACCAAAATGATGATAGAGCAAACACTCGCACGAACGGACATTAACAAGATGACAGACCCATCACCAAAAAGATGATGGAGCAAACTCACACGGGCTACTACCTCCAAAAGGATGATAGAGATAACACTCGCACAATCTGACATCAACAAGATGACAGACCCACCACCAAAAGGATGACAGAGCGAAACTCATGCCGGCTACTAGCACCAAAAGGATGATAGAGCAAAACACTCCCACAATCTGACATCAACAAGATGACATACCAACCACCAAAACGATGATGGAGCGAACTCACACCGGCTCCTACCACCAAAATGATGTAAGAGCAAACACTCGTACGAACAGACATCAAGAAGATGACAGACCCTTCAACAAAGGATGATGGAGCAAACTCACACTGGCTACTACCACCAAATGGATGATAGAGTAAACACTCGCACGATCTGAAATCAACAAGAGTATAAACCCACCTCCAAAAGGATGACGCAGCGAACTCACACCGGCTACTATCACCAAAAGGATTGTATACCAAAACACTCGCACAATCTGACATCAACAAGATGACAGACCCACCACCAAAATGATGATGGAGCGAACTCACACCGGTTACTACCACCAAAAGGATGATTGAGGAAAGACTCGCTTGATCTTACATCAACAAGTGTACACACCCACCACCAAAAGGATGATGGAGCGAACTCACATCGACAACTATCACCAAAAGGATGATAGAGAAAAACAGTCGCACAATATGACATCAACAAGATGACAGACCCACCACCAAAAGGATGATGGAGCGAACTCACACCGGCTACTACCATAGAAAGGATGATAGAGAAAACACTCGCACGAACTGACATCAACAAGATGACAAACCCACCACCAAAAGGATGATGGAGCAAACTCACACCGGCTACTACCACCAAAAGGATGATAGAGCTAACACTCCCACAATCTGACATCAACAAAATGACAGACCCACCACCAAAATGATGATGGAGCGAACTCACAATGGTTACTACCACCAAAAGGATGATAGAGCAAACACTCGCACAAACTGACATCAAAAAGATGACAGACCCACCACCAAAAGGATGATGGAGCAAAATCACACCGGTTACTACCACCAAAAGGATGATACAGCAAACACTTGCACGAACTGACATCAACAAGATGACAGACCCAACACCAAAAGGATGATGGAGCAAACTAACACCGGCTACTACCTCCAAAAGGATGATAGACATAACACTCGCATAATCTGACATCAACAAGATGACAGACCCACCACCCAAAGGATGACAGAGCAAAACTCAAACCGACTATTAGCACCAAAAGGAAGATAGAGCAAAACACTCCCACCATCTGACATCAACAAGATGACAGACCCACCACCAAAAGGATGATGGAGCGACCTCACACCAGCTACTACCACCAAAATGATGATAGAGCAAACACTCGCACGAACGGACATTAACAAGATGACAGACCCACCACCAAAAAGATGATGGAGCAAACTCACACCGGCTACTACCTCCAAAAGGATGATAGAGATAACACTCGCACAATCTGAAATTAACAAGATGACATACCCACCACCAAAAGGATGACAGAGCGAAACTCATGCCGGCTACTAGCAACAAAAGGATGATAGAGCAAAACACTCCCACAATCTGACATCAACAAGATGACATACCAACCACCAAAACGATGATGGAGCGAACTCACACCGGCTCCTACCACCAAAATGATGTTAGAGCAAACACTCGTACGAACAGACATCAACAAGATGACAGACCCTTCAATAAAGGATGATGGAGCAACCTCACACTGGCTACTACCACCAAAGGGATGATAGAGCAAACACTCGCACGATCTGACATCAACAAGAGTACAAACCCACCACCAAAAGGATGACGCAACGAACTCACACCGGCTACTATCACCAAAAGGATTATAGAGCAAAACACTTGCACAATCTGACATCAACAAGATGACAGACCCACCACCAAAATGATGATGGAGCGAACTCACACCGGTTACTACCACCAAAAGGATGATTGAGGAAAGACTCGCACGATCTGACATCAACAAGTGTACACACCCACCACCAAAAGGATGATGGAGCGAACTCACATCGGCAACTATCACCAAAAGGATGATAGAGAAAAACACTCGCACAATATGACATCAACAAGATGACAGACCCACCACCAAAAGGATGATGGAGCGAACTCACACCGGCTACTACCATAGAAAGGATGATAGAGAAAACACTCGCACGAACTGACATCAACAAGATGACAAACCCACAACCAAAAGGATGATGAAGCAAACTCACACCGGCTACTACCACCAAAAGGATGATAGAGCTAACACTCCCACAATCTGACATCAACAAAATGACAGACCCACCACCAAAATGATGATGGAGCAAACTCACAATGGTTACTACCACCAAAAGGATGATAGAGCAAACACTCGCACAATTTGACATCAAAAAGATGACAGACCCACCACCAAAAGGATGATGGAGCAAAATCACACCGGTTACTACCACCAAAAGGATGATACAGCAAACACTCGCACGAACTGACATCAACAAGATGACAGACCCAACACCAAAAGGATGATGGAGCAAACTAACACCGGCTACTACCTCCAAAAGGATGATAGAGATAACACTCGCACAATCTGACATCAACAAGATGACAGACCCACCACCCAAAGGATGACAGAGCAAAACTCAAACCGACTATTAGCACCAAAAGGAAGATAGAGCAAAACACTCCCACCATCTGACATCAACAAGATGACAGACCCACCACCAAAAGGATGATGGAGCGACCTCACACCAGCTACTACCACCAAAATGATGATAGAGCAAACACTCGCACGAACGGACATTAACAAGATGACAGACCCACCACCAAAAAGATGATGGAGCAAACTCACACCGGCTACTACGTCCAAAAGGATGATAGAGATAACACTCGCACAATCTGAAATTAACAAGATGACATACCCACCACCAAAAGGATGACAGAGCGAAACTCATGCCGGCTACTAGCACCAAAAGGATGATAGAGCAAAACACTCCCACAATCTGACATCAACAAGATGACATACCAACCACCAAAACGATGATGGAGCAAACTCACACCGGCTCCTACCACCAAAATGATGTTAGAGCAAACACTCGTACGAACAGACATCAACAAGATGACAGACCCTTCAATAAAGGATGATGGAGCAACCTCACACTGGCTACTACCACCAAAGGGATGATAGAGCAAACACTCGCACGATCTGACATCAACAAGAGTACAAACCCACCACCAAAAGGATGACGCAGCGAACTCACACCGGCTACTATCACCAAAAGGATTATAGAGCAAAACACTTGCACAATCTGACATCAACAAGATGACAGACCCACCACCAAAATGATGATGGAGCGAACTCACACCGGTTACTACCACCAAAAGGATGATTGAGGAAAGACTCGCACGATCTGACATCAACAAGTGTACACACCCACCACCAAAAGGATGATGGAGCGAACTCACATCGGCAACTATCACCAAAAGGATGATAGAGAAAAACACTCGCACAATATGACATCAACAAGATGACAGACCCACCACCAAAAGGATGATGGAGCGAACTCACACCGGCTACTACCACCAAAAGGATGATATAGAAAACACTCGCATGAACTGACATCAACAAGATGACAAACCAACCACCAAAAGGATGATGGAGCAAACTCACACCGGCTACTACCACCAAAAGGATGATATAGCTAACACTCCCACAATCTGACATCAACAAAATGACAGACCCACCACCAAAATGATGATGGAGCAAACTCACAATGGTTACTACCACCAAAAGGATGATAGAGCAAACACTCGCACAATTTGACATCAAAAAGATGACAGACCCACCACCAAAAGGATGATGGAGCAAAATCACACCGGTTACTACCACCAAAAGGATGATACAACAAACACTCGCACGAACTGACATCAACAAGATGACAGACCCAACACCAAAAGGATGATGGAGCAAACTAACACCGGCTACTACCTCCAAAAGGATGATAGAGATAACACTCGCACAATCTGACATCAACAAGATGACAGACCCACCACCCAAAGGATGACAGAGCAAAACTCAAACCGACTATTAGCACCAAAAGGAAGATAGAGCAAAACACTCCCACCATCTGACATCAACAAGATGACAGACCCACCACCAAAAGGATGATGGAGCGACCTCACACCAGCTACTACCACCAAAATGATGATAGAGCAAACACTCGCACGAACGGACATTAACAAGATGACAGACCCACCACCAAAAAGATGATGGAGCAAACTCACACCGGCTACTACCTCCAAAAGGATGATAGAGATAACACTCGCACAATCTGAAATTAACAAGATGACATACCCACCACCAAAAGGATGACAGAGCGAAACTCATGCCGGCTACTAGCACCAAAAGGATGATAGAGCAAAACACTCCCACAATCTGACATCAACAAGATGGCATACCAACCACCAAAATGATGATGGAGCGAACTCACACCGGCTCCTACCACCAAAATGATGTTAGAGCAAACACTCGTACGAACAGACATCAACAAGATGACAGACCCTTCAATAAAGGATGATGGAGCAACCTCACACTGGCTACTACCACCAAAGGGATGATAGAGCAAACACTCGCACGATCTGACATCAACAAGAGTACAAACCCACCACCAAAAGGATGACGCAGCGAACTCACACCGGCTACTATCACCAAAAGGATTATAGAGCAAAACACTTGCACAATCTGACATCAACAAGATGACAGACCCACCACCAAAATGATGATGGAGCGAACTCACACCGGTTACTACCACCAAAAGGATGATTGAGGAAAGACTCGCACGATCTGACATCAACAAGTGTACACACCCACCACCAAAAGGATGATGGAGCGAACTCACATCGGCAACTATCACCAAAAGGATGATAGAGAAAAACACTCGCACAATATGACATCAACAAGATGACAGACCCACCACCAAAAGGATGATGGAGCGAACTCACACAGGCTACTACCACCAAAAGGATGATATAGAAAACACTCGCATGAACTGAAATCAACAAGATGACAAACCAACCACCAAAAGGATGATGGAGCAAACTCACACCGGCTACTACCACCAAAAGGATGATATAGCTAACACTCCCACAATCTGACATCAACAAAATGACAGACCCACCACCAAAATGATGATGGAGCAAACTCACAATGGTTACTACCACCAAAAGGATGATAGAGCAAACACTCGCACAATTTGACATCAAAAAGATGACAGACCCACCACCAAAAGGATGATGGAGCAAAATCACACCGGTTACTACCACCAAAAGGATGATACAACAAACACTCGCACGAACTGACATCAACAAGATGACAGACCCAACACCAAAAGGATGATGGAGCAAACTAACACCGGCTACTACCTCCAAAAGGATGATAGAGATAACACTCGCACAATTTGACATCAACAAGATGACAGACCCACCACCCAAAGGATGACAGAGAAAAACTCAAACCGACTATTAGCACCAAAAGGAAGATAGAGCAAAACACTCCCACCATCTGACACAACAAGATGACAGACCCACCACCAAAAGGATGATGGAGCGACCTCACACCAGCTACTACCACCAAAATGATGATAGAGCAAACACTCGCACGAACGGACATTAACAAGATGACAGACCCACCACCAAAAAGATGATGGAGCAAACTCACACCGGCTACTACCTCCAAAAGGATGATAGAGATAACACTCGCACAATCTGAAATTAACAAGATGACATACCCACCACCAAAAGGATGACAGAGCGAAACTCATGACGGCTACTAGCACCAAAAGGATGATAGAGCAAAACACTCCCACAATCTGACATCAACAAGATGACATACCAACCACCAAAACGATGATGGAGCGAACTCACACCGGCTCCTACCACCAAAATGATGTTAGAGCAAACACTCGTACGAACAGACATCAACAAGATGACAGACCCTTCAATAAAGGATGATGGAGCAACCTCACACTGGCTACTACCACCAAAGGGATGATAGAGCAAACACTCGCACGATCTGACATCAACAAGAGTACAAACCCACCACCAAAAGGATGACGCAGCGAACTCACACCGGCTACTATCACCAAAAGGATTATAGAGCAAAACACTTGCACAATCTGACATCAACAAGATGACAGACCCACCACCAAAATGATCATGGAGCGAACTCACACCGGTTACTACCACCAAAAGGATGATTGAGGAAAGACTCGCACGATCTGACATCAACAAGTGTACACACCCACCACTAAAAGGATGATGGAGCGAACTCACATCGGCAACTATCACCAAAAGGATGATAGAGAAAAACACTCGCACAATATGACATCAACAAGATGACAGACCCACCACCAAAAGGATGATGGAGCGAACTCACACCGGCTACTACCACCAAAAGGATGATATAGAAAACACTCGCATGAACTGACATCAACAAGATGACAAACCAACCACCAAAAGGATGATGGAGCAAACTCACACCGGCTACTACCACCAAAAGGATGATATAGCTAACACTCCCACAATCTGACATCAACAAAATGACAGACCCACCACCAAAATGATGATGGAGCAAACTCACAATGGTTACTACCACCAAAAGGATGATAGAGCAAACACTCGCACAATTTGACATCAAAAAGATGACAGACCCACCACCAAAAGGATGATGGAGCAAAATCACACCGGTTACTACCACCAAAAGGATGATACAACAAACACTCGCACGAACTGACATCAACAAGATGACAGACCCAACACCAAAAGGATGATGGAGCAAACTAACACCGGCTACTACCTCCAAAAGGATGATAGAGATAACACTCGCACAATCTGACATCAACAAGATGACAGACCCACCACCCAAAGGATGACAGAGAAAAACTCAAACCGACTATTAGCACCAAAAGGAAGATAGAGCAAAACACTCCCACCATCTGACATCAACAAGATGACAGACCCACCACCAAAAGGATGATGGAGCGACCTCACACCAGCTACTACCACCAAAATGATGATAGAGCAAACACTCGCACGAACGGACATTAACAAGATGACAGACCCACCACCAAAAAGATGATGGAGCAAACACACACCAGCTACTACCTCCAAAAGGATGAGAGAGATAACACTCGCACAATCTGACATCAACAAGGTGACAAACCCACCACCAAAAGGATGACAGAGTGAAACTCACGCCGGCTACTAGCACCAAAAGTATGATAGAGCAAAACACTCCCACAATCTAACATCAACAAGATGACATACCAACCACCAAAACGATGATGGAGCGAACTCACACCGGCTCCTACCACCAAAATGATGTTAGAGCAAACACTCGTACGAAGAGACATCAACAAGATGACAGACCCTTCAATAAAGGATGATGGAGCAAAATCACACTGGCTACTACCACCAAAGGGATGATAGAGCAAACACTCGCACGATCTGACATCAACAAGAGTACAAACCCACCATCAAAAGGATGACGCAGCAAACTCACACCGGCTACTATCACCAAAAGGATTATAGAGCAAAACACTTGCACAATCTGACATCAACAAGATGACAGACCCACCACCAAAATGATGATGGAGCGAACTCACACCCGTTACTACCACCAAAAGGATGATTGAGGAAAGACTCGCATGATCTGACATCAACAAGTGTACACACCCACCACCAAAAGGATGATGGAGCGAACTCACATCGGCAACTATCACCAAAAGGATGATAGAGAAAAACACTCGCACAATATGACATCAACAAGATGACAGACCCACCACCAAAAGGATGATGGAGCGAACTCACACCGGCTACTACCACAAAAGGATGATAGAGAAAACACTCGCACGAACTGACATAAACAAGATGACAAACCAACCACCAAAAGGATGATGGAGCAAACTCACACCGGCTACTACCACCAAAAGGATGATATAGATAACACTCCCACAATCTGACATCAACAAAATGACAGACCCACCACCAAAATGATGATGGAGCAAACTCACAATGGTTACTACCACCAAAAGGATGATAGAGCAAACACTCGCACAAACTGACATCAAAAAGATGACAGACCCACCACCAAAAGGATGATGGAGCAAAATCACACCGGTTACTACCACCAAAAGGATGATACAACAAACACTCGCACGAACTGACATCAACAAGATGACAGACCCAACACCAAAAGGATGATGGAGCAAACTAACACCGGCTACTACCTCCAAAAGGATGATAGAGATAACACTCGCACAATCTGACATCAACAAGATGACAGACCCACCACCCAAAGGATGACAGAGAAAAACTCAAACCGACTATTAGCACCAAAAGGAAGATAGAGCAAAACACTCCCACCATCTGACATCAACAAGATGACAGACCCACCACCAAAAGGATGATGGAGCAACCTCACACCAGCTACTACCACCAAAATGATGATAGAGCAAACACTCGCACGAACGGACATTAACAAGATGACAGACCCACCACCAAAAAGATGATGGAGAAAACTCACACCAGCTACTACCTCCAAAAGGATGATAGAGATAACACTCGCACAATCTGACATCAACAAGGTGACAGACCCACCACCAAAAGGATGACAGAGCGAAACTCACGCCGGCTACTAGCACCAAAAGTATGATAGAGCAAAACACTCCCACAATCTGACATCAACAAGATGACAGACCAACCACCAAAACGATGATGGAGCGAACTCACACCGGCTTCTACCACCAAAATGATGATAGAGCAAACACTCGTACGAACAGACATCAACAAGATGACAGACCCTTCAAATAAAGAATGATGGAGCAAACTCACACTGGCTACTACCACCAAAGGGATGACAGAGCAAACACTCGCACGATCTGACATCAACAAGAGTACAAACCCACCACCAAAAGGATGACGCATCGAACTCACACCGGCTACTATCACCAAAAGGATTATAGAGCAAAACACTCGCACAATTTGACATCAACAAGATGACAGACCCACCACCAAAATGATGATGGAGTGAACTCACACCAGTTACTACCACCAAAAGGATGATTGAGGAAAGACTCGCACGATCCGACATCAACAAGTGTACACACCCATCACCAAAAGGATGATGGAGCGAACTCACATCGGCAACTATCACCAAAAGGATGATAGAGAAAAACACTCGCACAATATGACATCAACAAGATGACAGACCCACCACCAAAAGGATGATGGAGCAAACTCACACCGGCTACTACCACCAAAAGGATGATAGAGAAAACACTCGCACGAACAGACATCGACAAGATGACAAACCCACCACCAAAAGGATGACGGAGGAAACTCACACCGGCTACTACCACCAAAAGGATGATAGAGCTAACACTCCCACAATCTGACATCAACAAAATGATAGACCCACCACCAAAATGATGATGGAGCGAACTCACAATGGTTACTACCACCAAAAGGATGATAGAGCAAACACTCACACAAACTGACATCAAAAAGATGACAGACCCACCACCAAACGGATGATGGAGCAAAATCACACCGGTTACTACCACCAAAAGGATGATACAGCAAACACTCACACGAACTGACATCCACAAGATGACAGACCCAACACCAAAAGGATGATGGAGCAAACTAACACCGGCTACTACCTCCAAAAGGATGATAGAGATAACACTCGCACAATCTGACATCAACAAGATGACAGACCCACCACCCAAAGGATGACAGAGAAAAACTCAAACCGACTATTAGCACCAAAAGGAAGACAGAGCAAAACACTCCCACCATCTGACATCAACAAGATGACAGACCCACCACCAAAAGGATGATGGAGCGACCTCACACCAGCTACTACCACCAAAAGGATGATAGAGATAACACTCGCACAATCTGACATCAACAAGATGACAGACCCACCACCAAAAGGATGACAGAGCGAAACTCATGCCGGCTACTAGCACCAAAAGGATGATAGAGCAAAACACTCCCACAATCTGACGTCAACAAGATGACATACCAACCACCAAAACGATGATGGAGCGAACTCACACCGGCTCCTACCACCAAAATGATGTTAGAGCAAACACTCGTACGAACAGACATCAACAAGATGACAGACCCTTCAACAAAGGATGATGGAGCAAACTCACACTGGCTACTACCACCAAAGGGATGGTAGAGCAAACACTCGCACGATATGACATCAACAAGAGTACAAACCCACCACCAAAAGGATGACGCAGCAAACTCACACCGACTACTATCACCAAAAGGATTATAGAGCAAAACACTTGCACAATCTGACATCAACAAGATGACAGACCCACCACCAAAATGATGAGGGAACGAACTCACACCGGTTACTACTACCAAAATGATGATTGAGGAAAGACTCGCACAATCTGACATCAAAAAGAGTACACACCCACCACCAAAAGGATGACGCAGCGAACTCACACCGGCTACTATCACCAAAAGGATGATAGCGAAAAACACTCGCACAATCTGACATCAACAAGATGACAGACCTACCACCAAAAGGATGATGGAGCAAACTCACACCGGCTACTACCACCAAAAGGATGATAGAGCAAACACTCGCACGAACTGATATCAACAAGATGACAGACCTACCACCTAAAGGATGATGGAGCAAACTCACACCGACTACTACCACCAAAAGGATGATAGAGCTAACACTCCCACAATCTGACATCAACAAAATGACAGACCCACCACCAAAAGGATGACAGAGCGAAACTCAAGCCGTCTACTAGCACCAAAAGGATGATAGAGAAAAACACTCCCACAATCTGACATCAACAAGATGACAGACCCACCACCAAAAGGATGATGGAGCGAACTCACACCGAATACTACCAACAAAAGGATGATAGAGAAAACACTCGCACGAACGGACATCAACAAGATTACAGACCCACCACCAAAAGGAAGATGGAGCAAACTCACACCGGCTACTACCACCAAAAGGATGATAGAGCTAACACTCCCACAATCTGACATCAACAAAATAACAGACCCACCACCAAGATGATGATGGAGCGAACTCACAATGGTTACTACCACCAAAAGGATGATAGAGCAAACACTCGCACAAACTGACATCAAAAAGATGACAGACCCACCAGCAAAAGGATGATGGAGCAAAATCCCGCCGGTTACTACCACCAAAAGGATGATACAGCAAACACTCGCACGAACTGACATCAACAAGATGACAGACCCAACACCAAAAGGATGATGGAGCAAACTAACACCGGCTACTACCTCTAAAAGGATGATAGAGATGACACTCGCACAATCTGACATCAACAAGATAACAGACCCACCACCCAAATGATGACAGAGCAAAACTCAAACCGACTATTAGCACCAAAAGGAAGATAGAGCAAAACACTCCCACCATCTGACATCAACAAGATGACAGACCCACCACCAAAAGGATGATGGAGCGACCTCACACCAGCTACTACCACCAAAATGATGATAGAGCAAACACTCGCACGAACAGACATTAACAAGATGACAGACCCACCACTAAAAAGATGATGGAGAAAACTCACACCGGCTACTACCTCCAAAAGGATGATAGAGATAACACTCGCACATTCTGACATCAACAAGATGACAGACCCACCACCAAAAGGATGACAGAGCGAAACTCACGTCGGCTACTAGCACCAAAAGGATGATAGAGCAAAACACTCCCACAATCTGACATCAACAAGATGACATACCAACCACCAAAACGAAGATGGAGCGAACACACATCGGCTCCTACCACCAAAATGATGATAGAGCAAACACTCGTACGAACAGACATCAACAAGATGACAGACCCTTCAACAAAGGATGATGGAGCAAACTCACACTGGCTACTACCACCAAAGGGATGATAGAGAAAACACTCGTATGATCTGACATCAACAAGAGTATAAACCCACCACCAAAAGGATGACGCAGCGAACTCACACCAACTACTATCACCAAAAGGATTATAGAGCAAAACACTCGCACAATCTTACATCAACAAGATGACAGACCCACCACCAAAATGATGATGGAGCGAACTCACACCGGTTACTACCACCAAAAGGATGATTGAGGAAAGACTCGCACGATCTGACATCAACAAGTGTACACACCTACCACCAAAAGGATGATGGAGCGAACTCACATCGGCAACTATCACAAAAAGGATGATAGAGAAAAACACTCGCACAATATGACATCAACAAGATGACAGACCCACCACCAAAAGGATGATGGAGCGAACTCACTCCGGCTACTACCACCAAAAGGATGAAGAGAAAACACTCGCACGAACTGACATCAACAAGATAAAAAACCCACCACCAAAAGGATGATGGAACAAACTCACACCGGCTACTACCACCAAAAGGATGATAGAACTAACACTCCCATAATCTGACATCAACAAAATGACAGACCCACCACCAAAATGATGATGGAGCGAACTCACAATGGTTACTACCACCAAAAGCATGATAGAGCAAACACTCGCACAAACTGACATCAAAAAGCTGACAGACCCACCACCAAAAGGATGATGGAGCAAAATCACACCGGTTACTACCACCAAAAGGATGATACAGCAAACACTCACACGAACTGACGTCAACAAGATGACAGACCCAACACCAAAAGGATGATGGAGCAAACTAACACCGGCTACTACCTCCAAAAGGATGATAGAGATAACACTCGCACAATCTGACATCAACAAGATAACAGACCCACCACCCAAAGGATGACTGAGAAAAACTCAAACCGACTATTAGCACCAAAAGGAAGATAGAGCAAAACACTTCCACCTTCTGACATCAACAAGATGATAGACCCACCACCAAAAGGATGATGCAGCGACCTCACACCAGCTACTACCACCAAAATGATGATAGAGCAAACACTCGCACGAACGGACATTAACAAGATGACAGACCCACCACCAAAAAGATGATGGAGCAAACACACACCAGCTACTACCTCCAAAAGGATGATAGAGATAACACTCGCACAATCTGACATCAACAAGATGACAGACCCACCACCAAAAGGATGACAGAGCGAAACTCACGCAGGCTACTAGCACCAAAAGGATGATAGAGAAAAACAATCCCACAATCTGACATCAACAAGATGACAGACCAACCACCAAAACAATGATGGAGCGAACTCACACCGGCTCCTACCACCAAAATGATGATAGAGCAAACACTCG
Organism: Lathyrus sativus; assembly: GCA_963859935.3. NCBI lineage: Eukaryota > Viridiplantae > Streptophyta > Magnoliopsida > Fabales > Fabaceae > Lathyrus > Lathyrus sativus. The sequence goes on along the minus strand of OZ012740.1, from coordinate 250,654,103 downwards.
CACGAACAGACATCAACAAGATGACAGACCCTTCAACAAAGGATGATGTAGCAAACTCACACCGGCTACTACCACCAAAGGGATGATAGAGCAAACACTCGCACGATCTGACATCAACAAGAGTACAAACCCACCAACAAAAGGATGACGGAGCAAACTCACACCGGCTACTATCACCAAAAGGATTATAGAGCAAAACACACGGACAATCTGACATCAACAAGATGACAGACCCACCACCAAAATGATGATGGAGCGAAGTCACACCGGTTACTACCACCAAAAGGATGATTGAGGAAAGACTCGCACGATCTGACATCAACAAGTGTACACACCCACCACCAAAAGAATGATGGAGCGAACTCACATCGGCAACTATCACCAAAAGGATGATAGAGAAAAACACTCGCACAATATGACATCAACAAGATGACAGACCCACCACCAAAAGGATGATGGAGCAAACTCACACCGGCTACTACCACCAAAAGGATGATAGAGAAAACACTCACACGAACCGACATGAACAAGATGAAAAACCCACCACCAAAAGGATGATGGAGAAAAGTCACACCGGCTACTACCACCAAAAGGATGATAGAGCTAACACTCCCACAATCTGACATCAACAAAATGACAGACCCACCACTAAAATGATGATGGAGCGAACTCACAATGGTTACTACCACCAAAAGGATGATAGAGCAAACACTCGCACAAACTGACATAAAAAAGATGACAGACCCACCACCAAAAGGATGATGGAGCAAAATCACACCGGTTACTACCACCAAAAGGATGATACAGCAAACACTCGCACGAACTGACATCAACAAGATGACAGACCCAACACCAAAAGGATGATGGAGCAAACTAACACCGGCTACTACCTCCAAAAGGATGATAGAGATAACACTCGCACAATCCGACATCAACAAGATGACAGACCCACCACCCAAAGGATGACTGAGCAAAACTCAAACCGACTATTAGCACCAAAAGGAAGATAGAGCAAAACACTCCCACCATCTGACATCAACAAGATGACAGACCCACCACCAAAAGGATGATGGAGCGACCTCACACCAGCTACTACCACCAAAATGATGATAGAGCAAACACTCGCACGAACGGACATTAACAAGATGACAGACCCACCACCAAAAAGATGATGGAGCAAACACACACCGGCTACTACCTCCAAAAGGATGATAGAGATAACACTCGCACAATCTGACATCAACAAGATGACAGACCCACCACCAAAATGATGACAGAGCGAAACTCACGCCGGCTACTAGCACCAAAAGGATGATAGAGAAAAACAATCCCACAATCTGACATCAACAAGATGACAGACCAACCACCAAAACGATGACGGAGCGAACTCACACTGGCTCCTACCACCAAAATGATGATAGAGCAAACACTCGCACGAACAGACATCAACAAGATGACACACCCTTCAACAAAGGATGATGGAGCAAACTCACACCGGCTACTACCACCAAAGGGATGATAGAGCAAACACTCGCACGATCTGACATCAACAAAAGTACAAACCCACCACCAAAAGGATGACGAAGCAAACTCACACCGGCTACTTCATCAAAAGGATTATAGAGCAAAACACTCGCACAATCTGACATCAACAAGATGACAGACCCACCACCAAAATGATGATGGAACGAACTCACACCGGTTACTACCACCAAAAGGATGATTGAGGAAAGACTCGCACAATCTGACATCAAAAAGAGTACACACCCACCACCAAAAGGATGACGGAGCGAACTCACACCGGCTACTAGCACCAAAAGGATGATAGAGAAAAACACTCGCACAATCTGACATCAACAAGATGACAGACCCACCACCAAAAGGATGATGGAGCGAACTCACACCGGCTACTACCACCAAAATGATGATAGAGCAAACACTCGCACCAACTGACATCAAGAAGATGACAGACCCACCACCTAAAGGATGATGGAGCAAACTCACACCGACTACTACCACCAAAAGGATGATAGAGCTAACACTCCCACAATCTGACATCAACAAAATGACAGACCCACCACTAAAAGGATGGCAGAGTGAAACTCAAGCCGTCTACTAGCACCAAAAGGATGATAGAGCAAAACACTCCCACAATCCGACATCAACAAGATGACAGACCCACCACCAAAAGGATGACGGAGCAAACTCACACCGGCTACTACCACCAAAATGATGATAGAGCAAACACTCGCACGAACGGACATTAACAAGATGATAGACCCACCACCAAAAGGTTGATGGAGAAAACTCACACCGGCTCCTACCACCAAAATGATGATAGAGCAAACATTCGCACAAATAGACATCAACAAGTTGACAGACCCTTCAACAAAGGATGATGGAGAAAACTCACACCGGCCACTACCACCAAAGGGATGATAGAGCAAACACTCGAACGATCTGACATCAACAAGAGTACAGACCCACCACCAAAAGGATGACGGAGCGAACTCACACCGGTTACTATCACCAAAATGATTATAGAGCAAAACACTCGCACAATCTGACATCAACAAGATGACAGACCCACCACCAAAATGATGATGGAGCAAACTCACACCGGTTACTACCACCAAAAATATGATAGAGCAAACACTCGCACAAACTGACATCAAAAAGATGACAGATCCACCACCAAAAGGATGATGGAGCAAAATCACACCGGTTACTACCACCAAAAGGATGATAGAGCAAACACTCGCACGAACTGATATCAAAAAGATGACAGACCCAACACGAAAAGGATGATGGAACAAACTAACACCGGCTACTACCTCCAAAAGGATGATAGGGATAACACTCGCATAATCTGACATCAACAAGATGACAGACCCACCACCCAAAGGATGACAGAGCAAAACTCAAACCAACTACTAGCACCAAAAGGATGATAGAGCAAAACATTCCCACCATCTGACATCAACAAGATGACCGACCCACCACCAAAAGGATGATGGAGAGACCTCACACCAGCTATTACCACCAAAATGATGATAGAGCAAACACTCGCACGTACTGACATTAACAAGATGACAGACCCACCACCAAAAAGATATTGGAGCAAACTCACACCGGCTACTAGCACCAAAAGGATGATAGAGAAAAACAATCCTACAATCTGACATCAACAAGATGACAGACCAACTACCAAAATGATGACGGAGCGAACTCACACCGGCTCCTACCACCAAAATGATGATAGAGCAAACACTCGCACGAACAGACATCAACAAGATGACAGACCCTTCAACAAAGGATGATGGAGCAAACTCACACCGGCTACTACCACCAAAGGGATGATAGAGCAAACACTCGCACGATCTGACATCAACAAGAGTACAAACCCACCACCAAAAGGATGATGGAGCAAACTCACACCGGCTACTATCACCAAAAGGATTATAGAGCAAAACACTCGCACAATCTGACATCAACAAGATAACAGACCCACCACCAAAATGATGACGGAGAAAACTCACACCGGCTCCTACCACCAAAATGATGATAGAGCAAACACTCGCACGAATAGACATCAACAAGATGACAGACCTTTCAACAAAGGATGATGGAGCAAACTCACACCGACTACTACCACCAAAGGGATGATAGAGCAAACACTCGCACGATCTGACATCAACAAGAGTACAAACCCACCAACAAAAGGATGACGGAGCAAACTCACACCGACAACTATCACCAAAAGGATTATAGAGCAAAACACTCGCACAATCTGACATCAACAAGATGACAGACCCACCACCAAAATGATGATGGAACGAACTCACACCGGTTACTACCACCAAAAGGATGATTGAGGAAAGACTCGCACAATCTGACATCAAAAAGAGTACACACCCAAAACCAAAAGGATGACGGAGCGAACTCACACCGGCTACTATCACCAAAAGGATGATAGAGCAAAACACTCGCGCAGTCTGACATCAACAAGATGACAGACCCACCACCAAAAGGATGATGGAGCGAACTCACACCGGCTACTACCACCAAAATGATGATAGAGCAAACACTCGCACGAACTGACATCAAGAAGATGATAGACCCACCACCTAAAGGATGATGGAGCAAACTCACACCGACTACTACCACCAAAAGGATGATAGAGCTAACACTCCCACAATCTGACATCAACAAAATGACAGACCCACCACCAAAAGGATGACAGAGGGAAACTCAAGCCGTCTACTAGCACCAAAAGGATGATAGAGAAAAACACTCCCACAATCTGACATCAACAAGATGACAGACCCACCACCAAAAGGATGATGGAGCGAACTCACACCGGCTACTACCACCCAAAGGATGATAGAGAAAACACTCGCACGAACGGACATGAACAAGATTACAGACCCACCACCAAAAGGAAGATGGAGCAAACTCACACCGGCTACTACCACCAAAAGGATGATAGAGCTAACACTCCCACAATCTGACATCAACAAAATAACAGACCCACCACCAAGATGATGATGGAGCGAACTCACAATGGTTACTACCACCAAAAGGATGATAGAGCAAACACTCGCACAAACTGACATCAAAAAGATGACAGACCCACCACAAAAAGGATGATGGAGCAAAATCCCACCGGTTACTACCACCAAAAAGATGATACAGCAAACACACGCATGAACTGACATAAACAAGATGACAGACCCAACACCAAAAGGATGATGGAGCAAACTAACACCTGCTACTACCTCCAAAAGGATGATAGAGATAACACTCGCACAATCTGACATCAACAAGATGACAGACCCACCACCCAAAGGATGACAGAGCAAAACTCAAACCGACTATTAGCACCAAAAGGAAGATAGACCAAAACACTCCCACCATCTGACATCAACAAGATGACAGACCCACCACCAAAAGGATGATGGAGCGACCTCACACCAGCTACTACCACCAAAATGATGATAGAGCAAACACTCGCACGAACAAACATTAACAAGATGACAGACCCACCACTAAAAAGATGATGGAGCAAACTCACACCGGCTACTACCTCCAAAAGGATGATAGAGATAACACTCGCACATTCTGACATCAACAAGATGACAGACCCACCACCAAAAGGATGACAGAGCGAAACTCACGCCGGCTACTAGCACCAAAAGGATGATAGAGTAAAACACTCCCACAATCTGACATCAACAAGATGACATACCAACCACCAAAACGATGATGGAGCGAACTCACACCGGCTCCTACCACCAAAATGATGATAGAGCAAACACTCGTACGAACAGACATCAACAAGATGACAAACCCTTCAACAAAGGATGATGAAGCAAACTCACACCGGCTACTACCACCAAAGGGATGATAGAGCAAACACTCGCATGATCTGACATCAACAAGAGTACAGGCCCACCACCAAAAGGATGAAGGGGCGAATTCACACCGGTTACTATCACCAAAAGGATTATAGAGCAAAACACTCGCACAATCTGACATCAACAAGATGACAGACCCACCACCAAAATGATGATGGAGCAAACTCACACCGGTTACTACCACCAAAAAGATGATAGAGCAAACACTCGCACAAACTGACATCAAAAAGATGACAGATCCACCACCAAAAGGATGATGGAGCAAAATCACACCGGTTACTACCACCAAAAGGATGATAGAGCAAACACTCGCACGAACTGACATCAAAAAGATGACAGACCCAACACGAAAAGGATGATGGAACAAACTAACACCGGCTACTACCTCCAAAAGGATGATAGGGATAACACTCGCACAATCTGACATCAACAAGATGACAGACCCACCACCCAAAGGATGACAGAGCAAAACTCAAACCACCTACTAGCACCAAAAGGATGATCGAGCAAAACATTCCCACCATCTGACATCAACAAGATGACAGACCCACCACCAAAAGGATGATGGAGCAACCTCACACCAGCTATTACCACCAAAATGATGATAGAGCAAACACTCGCACGAACTGACATTAACAAGATGACAGACCCACCACCAAAAGGATGACGGAAAAAACTCACACCGGCTACTATCACCAAAAGGATTATAGAGCAAAACACACGGACAATCTGACATCAACAAGATGACAGACCCACCACCAAAATTATGATGGAGCAAAGTCACACCGGTTACTACCACCAAAAGGATGATTGAGGAAAGACTCGCACGATCTGACATCAACAAGTGTACACACCCACCACCAAAAGGATGATGGAGCGAACTCACATCGGCAACTATCACCAAAAGGATGATAGAGAAAAACACTCGCACAATTTGACATCAACAAGATGACAGACCCACCACCAAAAGGATGATGGAGCAAACTCACACCGGCTACTACCACCAAAAGGATGATAGAGAAAACACTCGCACGAACCGACATGAACAAGATGAAAAACCCACCACCAAAAGGATGATGGAGAAAGGTCACACCGGCTACTACCACCAAAAGGATGATAGAGCTAACACTCCTACAATCTGACATCAACAAAATGACAGACCCACCACTAAAATGATGATGGAGCAAACTCACAATGGTTACTACCACCAAAAGGATGATAGAGCAAACACTCGCACAAACTGACATCAAAAAGATGACAGACCCACCACCAAAAAGATGATGGAGTAAAATCACACCGGTTACTACCACCAAAAGGATGATACAGCAAACACTCGCACGAACTGACAACAACAAGATGACAGACCCAACACCAAAAGGATGATGGAGCAAACTAACACCGGCTACTACCTCCAAAAGGATGATAGAGATAACACTTGCACAATCTGACATCAACAAGATGACAGACCCACCACCCAAAGGATGACTGAGCAAAACTCAAACCGACTATTAGCACCAAAAGGAAGATAGAGCAAAACACTCCCACCATCTGACATCAACAAGATGACAGACCCACCAACAAAAGGATGATGGAGGGACCTCACACCAGCTACTACCACCAAAATGATGATAGAGAAAACACTCGCACGAACGGACATTAACAAGATAACAGACCCACCACCAAAAAGATGATGGAGCAAACACACACCGGCTACTACCTCCAAAAGGATGATAGAGATAACACTCGCACAATCTGACATCAACAAGATGACATACCCACCACCAAAAGGATGACAGAGTGAAACTCACGCCGGCTACTAGCACCAAAAGGATGATAGAGAAAAACAATCCCACAATCTGACATCAACAAGATGACAGACCAACCACCAAAACGATGACGGAGCGAACTCACACTGGCTCCTACCACCAAAATGATGATAGAGCAAACACTCGCACGAACAGACATCAACAAGATGACAGACCCTTCAACAAAGGATGATGGAGCAAACTCACACCGGCTACTACCACCAAAGGGATGATAGAGCAAACACTCGCACGATCTGACATCAACAAGAGTACAAACCCACCACCAAAAGGATGACGGAGCAAACTCACACCGGTTACTATCACCAAAAGGATTATAGAGCAAAACACTCGCACAATCTGACATCAACAAGATGACAGACCCACCACCAAAATGATGATGGAACGAACTCACACCGGTTACTACCACCAAAAGGATGATTGAGGAAAGACTCGCACAATCTGACATCAAAAAGAGTACACACCCGCCACCAAAAGGATGACGGAGCGAACTCACACCGGCTACTATCACCAAAAGGATGATATAGAAAAACACTCGCACAATCTGACATCAACAAGATGACAGACCCACCACCAAAAGGATGATGGAGCGAACTCACACCGCCTACTACCACCAAAATGATGATAGAGCAAACACTAGCACGAACTGACATCAAGAAGATGACAGACCCACCACCTAAAGGATGATGGAGCAAACTCACACCGACTACTACCACCAAAAGGATGATAGAGCTAACACTCCCACAATCTGACATCAACAAAATGACAGACCCACCACCAAAAGGATGGCAGAGCGAAACTCAAGCCGTCTACTAGCACCAAAAGGATGATAGAGCAAAACACTCCCACAATATGACATCAACAAGATGACAGACCAACCACCAAAAGGATGATGGAGCAAACTCACACCGGCTACTACCACCAAAATGATGATAGAGCAAACAATCGCACGAACGGACATTAACAAGATGATAGACCCACCACCAAAAGGATGATGGAGCAAACTCACACCGGCTCCTACCACCAAAATGATGATAGAGCAAACATTCGCACGAATAGACATCAACAAGTTGACAGACCCTTCAACAAAGGATGATGGAGAAAACTCACACCGGCCACTACCACGAAAGGGATGATAGAGAAAACACTCGAACGATCTGACATCAACAAGAGTACAGACCCACCACCAAAAGGATGACGGAGCGAACTCACACCGGTTACTATCACCAAAAGGATTATAGAGTAAAACACTCGCACAATCTAACATCAACAAGATGACAGACCCACCACCAAAATGATGATGGAGCGAACTCACACCGGTTACTACCACCAAAAGGATGATAGAGCAAACACTCGCACAAACTGACATCAAAAAGATGACAGGCCCACCACCAAAAGGATGATGGAGCAAAATCACACCGGTTACTAACACCAAAAGGATGATAGCGCAAACACTCGCACGAACTGACATCAACAAGATGACAGACCCAACACGAAAAGGATGATGGAACAAACTAACACCGGCTACTACCTCCAAAAGGATGATAGGGATAACACTCGCACAATCTGACATCAACAAGATGACAGACCCACCACCCAAAGGATGACAGAGCAAAACTCAAACCAACTACTAGCACCAAAAGGATGATAGAGCAAAACATTCCCACCATCTGACATCAACAAGATGACAGACCCACCACCAAAAGGATGATGGAGCGACCTCACACCAGCTACTACCACGAAAATGATGATAGAACAAACACTCGCACGAACTGACATCAACAAGATGACAGACCCAACACCAAAAGGATGATGGAGCAAACGAACACCGGCTACTACCTCCAAAAGGATGATAGAGATAACACTCGCACAATCTGACATCAACAAGATGACAGACCCACCACCCAAAGGATGACTGAGCAAAACTCAAACCGACTATTAGCACCAAAAGGAAGATAGAGCAAAACACTCCCACCATCTGACATCAACAAGATGACAGACCCACCACCAAAAGGATGATGGAGCGACCTCACACCAGCTATTACCACCAAATGATGATAGAGCAAACACTCGCACGAACGGACATTAACAAGATGACAGACCCACCACCAAAAAGATGATGGAGCAAACATACACCGGCTACTACCTCCAAAAGGATGATAGAGATAACACTCGCACAATCTGACATCAACAAGATGACAGACCCACCACCAAAAGGATGACAGAGTGAAACTCACGCCGGCTACTAGCACCAAAAGGATGATAGAGAAAAACAATCCCACAATCTGACATCAACAAGATGACAGACTAACCACCAAAATGATGACGGAGCGAACTCACACCGGCTCCTACCACCAAAATGATGATAGAGCAAACACTCGCACGAACAAACATCAACAAGATGACAGACCCTTCAACAAAGGATGATGGAGCAAACTCACACCGGCTACTACCACCAAAGGGATGATAGAGCAAACACTCGCACGATCTGACATCAACAAGAGTACAAACCCACCACCAAAAGGATGACGGAGCAAACTCACACCGGCTACTATCACCAAAAGGATTATAGAGCAAAACACTCGCACAATCTGACATCAACAAGATGACAGACCCACCACAAAAATGATGATGGAACGAACTCACACCGGTTACTACCACCAAAAGGATGATTGAGGAAAGACTCGCACAATCTGACATCAAAAAGAGTACACACCCACCACCAAAAGGATGACGGAGCGAACTCACACCGGCTACTATCACCAAAAGGATGATAGAGAAAAACACTCGCGCAATCTGACATCAACAAGATGACAGACCCACCACCAAAAGGATGATGGAGCGAACTCACACCGGCTACTACCACCAAAATAATGATAGAGCAAACACTCGCACGAACTGACATCAAGAAGATGACAGACCCACCACCTAAAGGATGATGGAGCAAACTCACACTGACTACTACCACCAAAAGGATGATAGAGCTAACACTCCCACAATCTGACATCAACAAAATGACAGACCCACCACCAAAAGGATGGCAGAGCGAAACTCAAGCCGTCTACCAGCACCAAAAGGATGATAGAGCAAATCACTCCCACAATCTGACATCAACAAGACGACAGACCCACCACCAAAAGGATGATGGAGCAAACTCACACCGGCTACCACCACCAAAATGATGATAGGGCAAACACTCGCATGAACGGACATTAACAAGACGATAGACCCACCACCAAAAGGATGATGGAGCAAACTCACACCGGCTCCTACCACCAAAATGATGATAGAGCAAACATTCGCACGAATAGACATCAACAAGTTGACAGACCCTTCAACAAAGGATGATGGAGAAAACTCACACCGGCCACTACCACCAAAGGGATGATAGAGCAAACACTCGAACGATCTGACATCAACAAGAGTACAGACCCACCACCAAAAGGATGATGGAGCGAACTCACACCGGTTACTATCACCAAAAGGATTATAGAGTAAAACACTCGCACAATCTGACATCAACAAGATGACAGACCCACCACCAAAATGATGATGGAGCGAACTCACACCGGTTACTACCACCAAAAGGATGATAGAGCAAACACTCGCACAAACTGACATCAAAAAGATGACAGGCCCACCACCAAAAGGATGATGGAGCAAAATCACACCGGTTACTACCACCAAAAGGATGATAGAGTAAAGACTCGCACTAACTGACATCTACAAGATGACAGACCCAACACGAAAAGGATGATGGAACAAATTAACACCGGCTACTACCTCCAAAAGGATGATAGGGATAACACTCGCACAATCTGACATCAACAAGATGACAGACCCACCACCCAAAGGATGATAGAGCAAAACTCAAACCAACTACTAGCACCAAAAGGATGATAGAGCAAAACATTCCCACCATCTGACATCAACAAGATGACAGACCCACCACCAAAAGGATGATGGAGCGACCTCACACCAGCTACTACCACGAAAATGATGATAGAACAAACACTCGCACGAACTGACATTAACAAGATGACAGACCCACCACCAAAAATATGATGGAGCAAACACACACCGGCTACTACCTCCAAAAGGATGATAGAGATAACACTCGCACAATCTGACATCAACAAGATGACAGACCCACCACCAAAAGGATGACAGAGCGAAACTCACGCCGGCTACTAGCACCAAAAGGATGATAGAGCAAAACACTCCCACAATCTGACATCAACAAGATGACAGACCCACCACCAAAAGGATGATGGAGCAAACTCACACCGGCTACCACCACCAAAATGATGATAGAGCAAACACTCGCATGAACGGACATTAACAACACGATAGACCCACCACCAAAAGGATGATGGAGCAAACTCACACCGGCTCCTACCACCAAAATGATGATAGAGCAAACATTCGCACGAATAGACATCAACAAGTTGACAGACCCTTCAACAAAGGATGATGGAGAAAACTCACACCGGCCACTACCACCAAAGGGATGATAGAGCAAACACTCGAACGATCTGACATCAACAAGAGTACAGACCCACCACCAAAAGGATGATGGAGCGAACTCACACCGGTTACTATCACCAAAAGGATTATAGAGTAAAACACTCGCACAATCTGACATCAACAAGATGACAGACCCACCACCAAAATGATGATGGAGCGAACTCACACCGGTTACTACCACCAAAAGGATGATAGAGCAAACACTCGCACAAACTGACATCAAAAAGATGACAGGCCCACCACCAAAAGGATGATGGAGCAAAATCACACCGGTTACTACCACCAAAAGGATGATAGAGCAAAGACTCGCACTAACTGACATCTACAAGATGACAGACCCAACACGAAAAGGATGATGGAACAAATTAACACCGGCTACTACCTCCAAAAGGATGATAGGGATAACACTCGCACAATCTGACATCAACAAGATGACAGACCCACCACCCAAAGGATGATAGAGCAAAACTCAAACCAACTACTAGCACCAAAAGGATGATAGAGCAAAACATTCACACCATCTGACATCAACAAGATGACAGACCCACCACCAAAAGGATGATGGAGCGACCTCACACCAGCTACTACCACGAAAATGATGATAGAACAAACACTCGCACGAACTGACATTAACAAGATGACAGACCCACCACCAAAAATATGATAGAGCAAACACACACCGGCTACTACCTCCAAAAGGATGATAGAGATAACACTCGCACAATCTGACATCAACAAGATGACAGACCCACCACCAAAAGGATGACAGAGCGAAACTCACGCCGGCTACTAGCACCAAAAGGATGATAGAGAAAAAAAATCTTACAATCTGACATCAACAAGATGACAGACCAACCACCAAAATGATGACGGAGCGAACTCACACCGGCTCCTACCACCAAAATGATGATAGAGCAAACACTCGCACGAAAAGACATCAACAAGATGACAAACCCTTCAACAAAGGATGATGGAGCAAACTCACACCGGCTACTACCACCAAAGGGATGATAGAGCAAACACTCACATGATCTTACATCAACAAGAGTACAGACCCACCACCAAAAGGATGAAGGGGCGAATTCACACCGGTTACTATCACCAAAAGGATTATAGAGCAAAACATTCGCACAATCTGACATCAACAAGATGAAAGACCCACCACCATAATGATGATGGAGCAAACTCACACCGGTTACTACCACCAAAAAGATGATAGAGCAAACACTCGCACAAACTGACATCAAAAAGATGACAGATCCACCACCAAAAGGATGATGGAGCAAAATCACAGTGGTTACTACCACCAAAAGGATGATAGAGCAAACACTCGCACGAACTGACATCAAAAAGATGACAGACTCAACACGAAAAGGATGATGGAACAAACTAACACCGGCTACTACCTCCAAAAGGATGATAGGGATAACACTCGCACATTCTGACATCAACAAGATGACAGACCCACCACCCAAAGGATGACAGAGCAAAACTCAAACCAACTACTAGCACCAAAAGGAAGATAGAGCAAAACACTCCCACCATCTGACATCAACAAGATGACAGACCCACCACCAAAAGGATGATGGAGCGACCTCACACCAGCTATTACCACCAAAATGATGATAGAGCAAACACTTGCACGAACTGACATTAACAAGATGACAGACCCACCACCAAAAAGATGATGAGCAAACACACACCGGCTACTACCTCCAAAAGGATGATAGAGATAACACTCGCACAATCTGACATCAACAAGATGACAGACCCACCACCAAAAGGATGACAGAGCGAAACTCACGCCGGCTACTAGCACCAAAAGGATGATAGAGAAAAACAATCCCACAATCTGACATCAACAAGATAACAGACCAACCACCAAAACGATGACGGAGCAAACTCACACTGGCTCCTACCACCAAAATGATGATAGAGCAAACACTCGCACGAACAGACATCAACAAGATGACAGACCATTCAACAAAGGATGATGGAGCAAACTCACACCGACTACTACCACCAAAGGGATGATAGAGCAAACACTCGCACGATCTGACATCAACAAGAGTACAAACCCACCACCAAAAGGATGACGGAGCAAACTCACACCAGCTACTATCACCAAAAGGATTATAGAGCAAAACACTCGCACAATCTGACATCAACAAGATGACAGACCCACCACCAAAATGATGATGGAATGAATTCACACCGGTTACTACCACCAAAAGGATGATTGAGGAAAGACTCGCACAATCTGACATCAAAAAGAGTACACACCCACCACCAAAAGGATGACGGAGCGAACTCACACCGGCTACTATCACCAAAAGGATGATAGAGAAAAACACTCGCACAATCTGACATCAACAAGATGACAGACCCACCACCAAAAGGATGATGGAGCGAACTCACACCGGCTACTACCACCAAAATGATGATAGAGCAAACACTCGCACGAACTGACATCAAGAAGATGACAGACCCACCACCTAAAGGATGATGGAGCAAACTCACACCGACTACTACCACCAAAAGGATGATAGAGCTAACACTCCCACAATCTGACATCAACAAAATGACAGACCCACCACCAAAAGGATGGCAGAGTGAAACTCAAGCCGTCTACCAACACCAAAAGGATGATAGAGCAAAACACTCCCACAATCTGACATCAACAAGATGACAGACCCACCACCAAAAGGATGATGGAGCAAACTCACACCGGCTACTACCACCAAAATGATGATAGAGCAAACACTCGCACGAACGGACATTAACAAGATGATAGACCCACCACCAAAAGGATGATGGAGCAAACTCACACCGGCTCCTACCACCAAAATGATGATAGAGCAAACATTCGCACGAATAGACATCAACAAGTTGACAGACCCTTCAACAAAGGATGATGGAGAAAACTCACACCGGCCACTACCACCAAAGGGATGATAGAGCAAACACTCGAACGATCTGACATGAACAAGAGTACAGACCCACCACCAAAAGGATGACGGAGCGAACTCACACCGGTTACTATCACCAAAAGGATTATAGAGTAAAACACTCGCACAATCTGACATCAACAAGATGACAGACCCACCACCAAAATGATGATGGAGCGAACTCACACCGGTTACTACCACCAAAAGGATGATAGAGCAAACACTCGCACAAAATGACATCAAAAAGATGAGAGGCCCACCACCAAAAGGATGATGGAGTAAAATCACACCGGTTACTACCACCAAAAGGATGATAGAGCAAAGACTCGCACGAACTGACATCAACAAGATGACAGACCCAACACGAAAAGGATGATGGAACAAACTAACACCGGCTACTACCTCCAAAAGGATGATAGGGATAACACTCGCACAATCTGACATCAACAAGATGACAGACCCACCACCCAAAGGATGATAGAGCAAAACTCAAACCAACTACTAGCACCAAAAGGATGATAGAGCAAAACATTCCCACCATCTGACATCAAAAAGATGACAGACCCACCACCAAAAGGATGATGGAGCGACCTCACACCAGCTACTACCACGAAAATGATGATAGAACAAACACTCGCACGAACTGACATTAACAAGATGACAGACCCACAACCAAAAAGATGATGGAGCAAACTCACACCGGCTATTACCTCCAAAAGGATGATAGAGATAACACTCGCACAATCTGACATCAACAAGATGACAGACCCACCACCAAAAGGATGACAGAGCGAAACTCACGCCAACTACTAGCACCAAAAGGATGATAGAGCAAAACACTCCCACAATCTGATATCAACAAGATGACAGACAAACCACCAAAGCGATGATGGAGCAAACTCACACCGGTTCCTACCACCAAAATGATGATAGAGCAAACACTCGCACGAACAGACATAAACAAGATGACAAACCCTTCAACAAAGGATGATGGAGAAAACTCACACCGGCTACTACCACCAAAGGGATGATAGAGCAAACACTCACATGATCTGACATCAACAAGAGTACAGACCTACCACCAAAAGGATGAAGGGGCGAATTCACACCGGTTACTATCACCAAAAGGATTATAGAGCAAAACACTCGCACAATCTGACATCAACAAGATGACAGACCCACCACCAAAATGATGATGGAGCAAACTCACACCGGTTACTACCACCAAAAAGATGATAGAGCAAACACTCGCACAAACTGACATCAAAAAGATGACAGATCCACCACCAAAAGGATGATGGAGCAAAATCACACCGGTTACTACCACCAAAAGGATGATAGAGCAAACACTCGCACGAACTGACATCAAAAAGATGACAGACCCAACACGAAAAGGATGATGGAACAAACTAACACCGGCTACTACCTCCAAAAGGATGATAAAGATAACCCTCGCACAATCTGACATCAACAAGATGACAGACCCACCACCAAAGGATGACAGAGCAAAACTCAAACCAACTACTAGCACCAAAAGGATGATAGAGCAAAACATTCCCACCATCTGACATCAACAAGATGACAGACCCACCACCAAAAGGATGATGGAGCGACCTCACACCAGCTACTACCACGAAAATGATGATAGAACAAACACTCGCACGAACTGATATCAACAAGATGACAGACCCAACACCAAAAGGATGATGGAGCAAACGAACACCGGCTACTACCTCCAAAAGGATGATAAAGATAACACTCGCATAATCTGACATCAACAAGATGACAGACCCACCACCCAAAGGATGACTGAGCAAAACTCAAACCGACTATTAGCACCAAAAGGATGATAGAGCAAAACACTCCCACCATCTGACATCAACAAGATGACAGACACACCACCAAAAGGATGACGGAGCGACCTCACACTAGCTACTACCACGAAAATGATGATAGAGCAAACACTCGCACGAACGGACATTAACAAGATGACAGACCCACCACCAAAAAGATGATGGAGCAAACTCACACCGGCTACTACCTCCTAAAGGATGATAGAGATAACACTCGCACAATCTGACATCAACAAGATGACAGACCCACCACCAAAAGGATGACAGAGCGAAACTTACGCCAGCTACTAGCACCAAAAAGATGATAGAGCAAAACACTCCCACAATCTGACATCAACAAGATGACAGACCAACCACCAAAGCGATGATGGAGCGAACTCACACCGGATCCTACCGCCAAAATGATGATAGAGCAAACACTCGCACGAACAGACATCAACAAGATGACAGACCCTTCAACAAAGGACGATGGAGCAAACTCACACCGGCTACTACCACCAAAGGTATGATAGAGATAACAATCGCACAATCCAACATCAACAAGATGACAGACCCACCACAAAAAGGATGAAGGAGCGAAACTCACGCCGGATACTAGCACCAAAAGGATGATAGAGCAAAACACTCCCACAATCTGACATCAACAAGATGACAGACCCACCACCAAAATGATGATGGAGCGAAATCACACTGGCTCCTACCACCAAAATGATGATAGAGCAAACACTCGCATGAATAAACATCAACAACATGACACACCCTTCAACAAAGGATATTAGAGTAACTCACACCGGCTACTACCACCAAAAGGATGATAGAGAAAAACACTCGCACAATCTGAAATTAATAAGATGACAGACCCACCACCAAAAGAATGATGGAGCGAACTCACACCGGTTATTACCACCAAAAGGATGATAGAGCAAACACTCGCATGAAATGACATCAACTAGATGACAAACCCACCACCAAAAGGATGATGGAGCAAACTCACACCGGATACTGTTCCACCCGAAAATTTGACCAACTACTTATCGCAATTTGGCTCATGTTTTGACTCATTTCATTTTGCATTTGCATACCGCGTACATTGCATTTTTTCAGTCAGATTAATTTTTGTCGGCATCACAACCCTCTTCTCGCGTTTCAGGCACCAGTTCGGATAAGCGGAGTTTTATTTTTGGGAAGCCGTGCTCTTCCCGGTGTTTTCAGCCTATGCTGTTGTTTTTTGGATATTTCGATGTCTGTATATTTTTACCGTTTTTTCCATTGCGTTCTCGCAGTCTCATTTGTCGATTTACACCGTTTTTGTTCCTTATGGAATTATTAACGCTTTCATAGGATTTGTTTTGTTAATTGGATAGCATATGAATATTATTAGATTCTAATAGAGTTTCTTTTGATAGTTCCTTTTAGAATAATATTTCTTTTTTAGAATATAATAGTTAGATTTAATTCTTTAGAATAATTCTTTAGTTTTAATAGATTTTAAATAGATTTAATAGTATTTTAGAATTTAATAGCAACTTTCTTTTTTTAGAATATTCATTGTTAGAATATATTAGGTTTATTCTAAATTTAATACTTTTAGATTTTACTAGGTTTTTGTTAATCTAGATTAAGTTGGTTAGGTTTATTAGGCTTATTAACTCTTGATTAGATTTTTATTAATCCTTTTTAGACTTTAATTAGTTTACTTTGGATTAATTGATTAGGGTTAGTAGATTTTAATTAGCAGTTTTTAACTAGTAGTGTTAATTTTCGTTTAAGTCCATTAACCAACATTATTAGTAGTTAATCAGTCAATTAGTCCGTTAGCAGGTTTCAATTCAGTCTTTTAGTCTAATTTTCGTGGGCCCATAGGTCGTTTTGGAGGCCCAGTTTGCCCCAAGTCCAGTCAGTGCCACCTGTCAGTATATAAAGGGCCCCACGTATCATTTTCTCTCACTGACACCTCATTTTTTTCTCCACTCACTCAGTCTCTCTCACTCTTCCACGTATCACACTCCCTCACACGCCACCTGCCCCACTATCGCCCCACTCCCTGCATGCTATCCACTTGTCCCTCACCTCCCTCTCTCTCTCTCCGTATCCGCGTGCCACGCGTCCTACCCACAGGCCCTCTCACCGCCGGCCATGCAAACACCGGAAACACGCCGGAGAAATCACACGGCGATAAACTCGTTAGAAACCACCGTAACCGTCGCTAGAAACCGCGTGAAGTCACTGGAATCTTCACCCAAACTTAACGATCTTCATCATTTTCTTCATACGTTTTCTAGAAACTCTTCCCAAGAACATTCAACAGACTCATCAAACCTCCAACCGTGTTCATCCGAGATTCATCATTCGCCAGATCTAGCTTATCAATGTTCATCATAATCTTCATCGATGTTCATCGTTTTCCCCAGAAACTTCAATATTTCTTCAATCTTCATATAACACCTTCAACATTTTCTTGGACTCCTTCAAACACGTTCATCAACCGTAACCGTTTTCCAGACTGTTTAACTGCCTCTTCATTATCCGTTCATCCATTTCCTAGTTCTTCATCAAGAACGGTCATCCGATACATCCAAGATCCATTTCAATCTGTTTCAGATCTTCCTCAATATTCACGCGGTTTCCAGAATTCGTAGATCTTCAACCCTTTGTCCATATCGCATCAAACTCCACCGTGTTCTTCGTCCAGATCCTTCAAGATTTCATCACAAATCTTCAAAGTTCTTCAAACAATCATCTCAGGATCCGCAAACCTTCAACCAACTTCAGAAGTTTTTCGTGAACGAAGCTTCAACAATCTTCAAGTATATTCGTCAGATCCTTTATCAGAGGTTCTTGTAGTAGAAGAAGGAGATGAACAAGATTGATAAGGTTCGTTTTGGTGGGAGGAAAGTATGGAAAAGAAGATCAGAAAGGTGAGACGGTGAGGGTGAGAGGAGAGTTCTTGGTCGGCGGCGGCGGAAGATGAGGAAGACGGAGAGCTAGGGTTTCAGAAAGGGAAGAGAAAGTGAAAGAGTAGAAGGATAGAAGGAAGGTGGTCCGTTTGGTTGAATGGGCCTGAAGGCCCATTTACGTTTTTTTCTTGCTGTTTGTTCACCCCCAATCCCTTGTTGCAACCCCCTCCGTTTATTCTTTTGTTTGCTGATGGGCTAGGCCCACCGTGTATTTTTCTGGACCATACACCACTCCAATTACCAGCACACCCTCCCCCCAATTTTTTTATTTTGTTTTTATTTCCTAATGTATTGTGGGCATAAAGCTCAGTGGCTGTTTTACTGCATTTACCCCAGTTTGCAGATTGTACCCCCCTCCCCTTTGCAATTTAATTTTTTTTTGTATTGGAGGTGTGATTGTAATATTGTAGATTTTATTTTTTCTATTTTTCCTTAGGGATTATAGTTCATAGTTTAGAACATTATTGCATATTTTTTTACTATAACATTTTAAATAGAATATAGATTTAATATAGAATTTTTCATTCTAGTTTTCTTTATAGAATATTATAGATATTGCATAATATAGATTTTCTTCTATTTTCTTTATAGAATATTATAGTACTTTAGGATAGAATTTCCATGCTATTTTTCATATGCATTTCCTTTTAATATTTCTTCAGAATATTTTCTATTGGAATTAATTGCTGTATTTTAGGAGTAGACTTTTATTTCCATTTGTTAGTGGATTTTTCTCCTATTTTTCTCTCCTATTTTTGTTATTATCCGATTTTATCTCCGATTTTATTTTTGGCTGGCCGTGTGACATGATTCAATTGGAGAATGATTTTCGATACCATTTCTCTATCTTGTCTTTGACGCGGATATCAATACGCTACCTCTGAGAGTTCGATTTCTCGTATAGGTCGAACCATGACGGTCTAAGCGTTACATTGTTCCTGATTCGAGCGTCCTCATCAAGGATCCAGAGAGGAGAAGATTGGAATGGAGCTCTCGCGCATGTCGAGAGCCAACGGAGCCGCTTTGTTCAAACATCATCTTATTCAAGTCTTCGTGCAACCGTCGAGTGTTGTGAGCTATAGCGTTAGATACGTGGGAAATGGCAATCGAGCGGTCTTCCCTCGATCGTTTAGGGTGTTCAGTATATATCCCTTGGGTAATATACGACGCACTCGCTCCTACGTATTAGGTTCGTGCGTGTGTGTCCCGAGTTCCTTCCCGTTTAGGCGTAAGCCTGCTTCCTCTTTGTTCTCGCCCCCGTGCGATCGAAACCCCTTTTCTCTCGCGTTTAGGCAATTGAGACCCCTTCTCTTGCCCCTGTGCAATCGAGACTCATTTTCCGGTCGAACTATGTTTGCTCTGATCTCTCGTGCCAGACGAGAGTACGTAGGCATAGGATGCGATATCCTAGCGAGCTCCCTTTTCCATTTTCCCTGTTCCCCCGTTTGCTGTAGTTAGCTGAACTACAGCTGTTCTGATTTCTCGTACCAGACGAGAATATGTAGGCATAGGATGCGATATCCTAGCGAGCACACTAACAACTGACATCTCTGTTCTCTCGCTGTCATGTGATCGAGACTTTCCCGCTGACGACTGATGTTCCCTTTCTCTTGCCCGAGCGCAATTGAGACCAGACCGTAGTCCTAGAACCCGTAGGTCCCCGTACCTTTAAACCCGATATACTACGTCCGTTCTACAGCAAACAGGTAACGCCTAAGTCTCCTTCGAGCGAGCAACATACACCTAACTGCGAGAATGCGTACGCTAGTATCGTCAATCCTTTCTCTCACCCCCATGTGATTGAGAACACCCTGTCTAGCCGTAGTTAGCCCGAACTACGTAAGCTCTGATCTCTCATATCTGTTGAGAGTACGTAAGCACGAGATGCGACATCTCGGCGAGCAAATTCCCCTGTAGTTTCCCGAACTACGTTGACTCTGATTTCTCATTCTCTGATGAGAATATGTAGGCATGGAGTACGATGCTCAATCAAGTCAGTTTCTTTCCGTTTAGCCTTAGAAGCCGTAGATAGATTGTTTTTCACCCGTAGACAAACCAACAAGCGTGGATCCCATCGAGTACGATGGACATGAGGGGTGTTAATACCTTCCCCTTGCGTAACCGACTCCAAAACCCAGACAATGGTTGTGATGACCTTGTCTTATACCTTCTTGTCAGGTTTTTTCCGATCGTTTCCTTTCCCGTTCCGAGGGATAAATAACGAAAGGTGGAGACTCTTCTGTTTTGCCGACACCTTATTTTCGCGGTAGCAACAGATACTACCACCAAAAGGATGATAGAGCTAACACTCGCACAATCTCACATCAACAAGATGACATACCCACCACCAAAAGGATGATGGAGCAAACTCACACCGGTTACTACCACCAAAAAGATGATGGAGCAAACACTCGCACGAACTGACATCAACAAGATGACAGACCCACCACCAAAAGGATAATGGAGCAAACTCACACCACCTAGAACCACCAAAAGGATCATAGAGCTAACACTCGCACAATCTGACATCAACAAGATGACAGACCCACCACCAAAAGGATGACGGAGCGAAACTCACGCTGACTACTACCACCAATAGGATGATAGTGAAAAACACTCCTACAATATGACATCAACAATATGACAGACATACCACCAAAAGGATGATGGAGCAAACTCACACCGGTTACTACCACCAAAAGGATGATAGAGGAAACACTCGCACGAACTGACGTCAATAAGATGACAAACCCACCACCAAAAGGATGAGGGAGCAAACTCACACCGGCTACTACCTCTAAAAGAATGATAGAGATAACACCCGCACAATCTGAAATCAACAAGACGACAAACCCACCACGAAAAGGATGACAGAGCGGAACTCACGTCGGCTACTAGCACCAAAAGGATGATAGAGCAAAACACTCCCAGAATCTGACATCAACAAGATGACAGACCCACCACCAAAAGAATGATGGAGCGAACTCACACCGGCTACTACCACCAAAATGGTGAGAAACAAACACTCGCACGAACGGACATTAACAAGATGACAGCCCACCATCAAAAGGATGATGAAGCAAACTCACACCGGCTACTACCTCCAAAAGGATGATAGAGATAACAATCGCATAATCTGACATTAACAAGATGACAAACCCACCACCAAAAAGATGATGGAGCGAAATCGCACCGGCTCCTACCACCAAAATGATGATAGAGCAAACACTCGCACGAATAGACATCAACAACATGACAGACCCTTCAACAAAGGATGATGGAGCAACCTCACACCGGCTACTACCACCAAAAGGATGATAGAGAAAAACACTCACACAATCTGACATCAACAAGATGACACACCCACCACCAAAAGGATGATGGAGGGAACTCACACCGGTGTTACCACCAAAAGGATGATAGAGCAAACACTCGCACGAACTGACATCAACAAGATGACAGACCTACCACCAAAAGGATGATGGAGCAAACTCACACCGGATACTACCACCCAAAGGATGATAGAGCTAACACTCGCATAATCTGACATCAACAAGATGACATACCCACCACCAAAAGGATGATGGAGCGAACTCACACCGGTTACTACCACCAAAAGGATGATAGAGGAAACACTCGCATGAACTGACATAAACATGATGACAAACCCACCACCAAAAGGATGATGGAGCAAACTCACACCGGCTAGTACCACCAAAAGCATGATAGAGCTAACACTCGCACAATCTGAGATCAACAAGATGACAGACCCACCACCAAAAGGATGACGGAGCGAAACTCACGCTGACTACTACCACAAAAAGGATGATAGTGAAAAATAATCCTACAATATGACATCAACAATATGACAGAGATACCACTAAAAGGATGATGGAGCGAACTCACACCGGTTACTACCACCAAAAGGATGATAGAGGAAACACTCGCACGAACTGACATCAACAAGATGACAGACCCACCACCAAAAGAATGATGGAGCGAACTCACACCGGCTACTACCACCAAAATGATGAGAGAGCAAACACTCACACGAACGGACATTAACAAGATGACAGCCCACCACCAAAAGGATGATGGAGCCAACTCACACTGGCTACTACCTCCAAAAGGATGATAGAGCAAACTCACACCAGCTACTACCAATAAAATGATGATAGAGAAAACAGTCGCACAAATGGACATTAACAAGATGACAGACCCATCACCAAAAGGATGATTGAGCAAACTCACACCGGCTACTACCTCCAAAAGGATGATAGAGATAACAATCGCACAATCTGACATCAACAAGATGACAAACCCACCACCAAAAGGATGACGGAGTGTAACTCAAGCTGGATACACCCACCACCAAAAGGATGATGGAGCAAACTCACACCAGTTACTACCACCAAAAGGATGATAGAGTAAACACTCGCACGAACTCACGTCAACAAGATGACAGACCCACAACAAAAATGATGATGGAGCAAACTCACACCGGCTAGAACCACCAAAAGGATCATAGAGCAAACACTCGCACAATCTGACATCAACAAGATGACAGACCCACCACCAAAAGGATGACGGAGCGAAACTCACGCTGACTACTACCTCCAAATGGATAATAGTGAAAACATTCCTACAATATGACATCAACAATATGACAGACATACCACCAAAAGGATGATGGAGCGAACTCACACCGGCTACTACCTCTAAAAGAATGATAGAGATAACACTCGCACAATCTGAAATCAACAAGATGACAAACCCACCAAGAAAAGGATGACAGAGCGAAACTCACGCCGGCTACTAGCACCAAAAGGATGATCGAGCAAAACACTCCCAGAATCTGACATCAACAAGAAGACAGACCCACCACCAAAAGAATGATGGAGCGAACTCACACCGGCTACTACCACCAAAATGGTGAGAGAGCAAACACTCGCCCGAACGGACATTAACAAGATGACAGCCCACCATCAAAAAGGATGATGGAACAAACTCACACCGGCTACTACCTCCAGAAGGATGATAGAGATAACAATCGCACAATCTGACATCAACAAGATGACAAACCGACCACCAAAAAGATGACGGAGCGAAACTCACGCCAGATACTAGCACCAAAAGGATGATAGAGCAAAACATTCCCACAATCTAACATCCACAAGATGATAGAACCACCACCAAAAGGATGATGGAGCGAAATCGCACCGGCTCCTACCACCAAAATGATGATAGAGCAAACACTCGCACGAATAGACACCAATAACATGACAGACCCTTCAACAAAGGATGATGGAGCAACCTCACACCGGCTACTACCACTAAAAGGATGATAGAGAAAAACACTCACACAATCTGACATCAACAAGATGCCAGACCCACCACCAAAAGGATGATGGAGCGAACTCACACCGGCTACTATCACCAAAAGGATGATAGAGCAAAACACTCGTACAATATGATAGTGCAAAACACTCATACAATATGACAGACATATCACCAAAAGGATGTTGGAGCAAACTCACACCGGTTACGACCACCAAAAGGATGATAGAGCAAACACTCGCACGAACTGACATGAATAAGATGAAAGACCCTTCACGAAAGGGATGATGGAGCAAACTCACTCCGACTACTACCACCAAAGGGATGATAGAGCAAACACTCGCACGATCTGACATCAACAAGATGACAGACCCACCATAAAAAGGATGACCGAGCAAACTCACACCGGCTACTACCACCAAAAGGATGATAGAGCAAAACACTCGCACGAACTAACGTCAACAAGATGACAGACCCACCACCAAAAGGATGATGGAGCAATATCAC
Organism: Lathyrus sativus; assembly: GCA_963859935.3. Lineage (NCBI taxonomy): Eukaryota > Viridiplantae > Streptophyta > Magnoliopsida > Fabales > Fabaceae > Lathyrus > Lathyrus sativus. Next base: position 250,628,734 of record OZ012740.1, on the reverse strand, counting down.
ACCGGTTACTACCACCAAAAGGATGATAGAGCTAACACTCGCATAATCTGACATCAACAAGATGACAGACCCACCACCAAAAGGATGACGGAGCAAAACTCACGCCGACTACTACCACCAAAAGGATGATAGTGCAAAACACTCCTACAATCTGACATCAACAAGATGACAGACATACCACCAAAAGGATGATGGAGCGAACTCACACCGGTTACTACCACCAAAAGGATGATAGAGCAAACACTCGCACGAACTGACATCAATAAGATGACTGACCCACCCCCAAAAGGATGATGGAGCAAACTCACAATGGCTACTACCTCCAAAAGGATGATAGAGATAACACACGCACAATCTCACATCAACAACATGACAGACATACCACCAGAAGGATGATGGAGCGAACTAACACCGGTTACTACCACCAAAAGGATGATAGAGAAAACACTCCCATAATCTGACATCAACAAGATGATAGACCCACCACCAAAAGGATGATGGAGCAAACTCACACCGGCTACTACCACCAAAAGGATGATAGAGATAACACTCGCACAATTTGAAATCAACAAGATGACAGACCCACCACCAAAAGGATGACATAGCGAAACTCAAGCCGGCTACTAGCACCAAAAGGATGATAGAGCAAAACTCTCCCAGAATCTGACATCAATAAGAAGACAGACGCACCACGAAAAGGATGATGGAGCAAACTCACACTGGCTACTACCACCAAAATGATGATAGAGCAAACACTCGCACGCACGGACATTAACAAGATGACAGACACACCACCAAAAGGACGATAGAGCAAACTCACACCGGCTACTACCTCCAAAAGGATGATAGAGCAAACACTCGCACGAATAGACATCAACAAGATGACAGACCCTTCAACAAAGGATGTTGGAGCAACCTCACACCGTCTCCAACCTCCAAAGGGATGATAGAGCAAATACTTGCACGATCTAACATCAACAAGATTACAGACCCACCACCAAAAGGATGATGGAGCAAACTCACACCGGCTACTACCACCAAAAGGATGATCGAGATAACGCTCGCACAATCTGATATCAACAAGATGACAGATCCACCACCAAAAGGATGACACAGTGAAACTCATGCCGGCTACTAGCACCAAAAGGATGATAGAGCAAAATTCTCCCACAATCTGACATCAACAAGATGACAGACCCACCACCAAAAGGATGACGGAGCAAACTCACAGAGGCTACTATCACCAAAAGGATGATAGAGAAAAACACTCGCACAATCTGACATCAACAAGATGACAGACCCACCACTAAAAGGATGATGGAGCAAACTCACATCGATTATTACCTCCAAAGGGATGATTGAGCAAACACTCGCACGATCTGAAATCAAAATGAGTACACACCCACCACCAAAAGGATGACGAAGCAAACTCACACAGGCTACTATTACCAAAAGGATGATAGAGAAAAACACTCGCACAATCTGACATCAACAAGATGACAGACCCACCACCAAAAGGATGATGGAGCAAACTCACACCGATTATTACCACCAAAAGGATGATAGAGCAAACACTCGCACGAACTGACATTGTTGCACCCTAAAATTTGACCAACCGGTTCTCCTATCTGGTTCATGGTTCAATTCGTATTCGCATATCAGATGCATGACATTTGTGCACAGACAGAGGATGTCAGGGTTGTAACAGCCCAAATTTCATTAAATAATTAATTGTAGTAATTAATTGATTTAGTGGGATTTTTATTAATATTGGAAATTAATTTTTATTAATTGGAATTAATAGAGAATTGAGAAGGAAATTGGAAGGAAGGAAAATAAAGGAATATATAAGAGAGAAAGAAAAGAAAAGAAAGATAGAAAAACATTTGGAAAGAAAGAGGAAAGAAGAAGAAAGGAGAGAAAGAGAGGAGAAGAAGAGGAAAAGTGGAAATCATCAAGAACCAACATCAAAGCTCCGATTAATCGAGGTAAGGGTGAGAAATGTTTCTATTTGATCATTGTATGATGTTATGTATGTTGGGTTAGGGTTTTGGTAGAGTTTCCATCACTTTCCATTTAGGGCAAAATGTTGGACAATCGGTAGATTGATGATTTAATCGGTTGAAAATGAGTAATAATGTCGTAGAATAGTCGGGTAACATGTGTTGAGGCTGTTTGTACTGATTTTGTTGTGTGAGAAGTTGGATGATGGTGGATTGTGGAGGTGGAACAGAATAGGGTTCTGTTCTGCGCAGGTTCGCTGGCTCTCGCCAGGCGAGCGAAGGCGAAGCTTCGCCAGGCGAAGCCTAGCGAATGTTGGCGAATAATTATATTTAAGTCCCAGTGGACTTCGCTGGTGGGTTCCCCAGGCGAAGTTGAGTAGCGAAGGTTCGCCCAGCGAAGGTGCTGGCGAATGGTGGCGAATGAAGTCAGTAGCTACTGACTTGGGCTCGCTGGGAAGTCTCGCCAGGCGAAGCCTAGCGAGTGTTCGCTGAGAGAGTTCGCCAGGCGAAGGCCAGGCGAAGGTTCGCTGCGAGGGTTCACCAGGCGAATGAAGGCGAATGTGACAGCATTTTTCTTTTGCTGTGTTGCTCATGTGGAGATGGTTTGGTTGCTTCTCATAGGTTAATACCTCTATGATATGATATAGATATGATCTATTGTGATAACATGTGCTGTGGGTAGCCTTCGGGCGTGAATCCTAGAGTTGTGATATGAAGGATTAATCGTAATCGGTTAAAATACATGTGAACATAACAAGTGATTATGTGTGTATTATTTAATGAATTTGCGAATGCTCGATGTGTATACAATTATGTAATGAGTATGCATGAGAACATTTTGAATATGTGTGCATAACTTATAATTGTATGATTGGTATTGCGATGTGAATACCTTGATTGTTGTGATCATTAGAGATACATGGGAATACAATGAGAAATGTATGTGTATCGTCTAATGAATTGTGAGTGCATATATGTATGCGATTGTGGTGTGAATGCATGGGAACATATGTGATATGTGTGCATTGTTGTTGAATATGATGATGTGTGAAACGAATACATTGATAAATGTTTGATATATGTTGTATGTGCAATCATGATGAAATTCTCGAAGGGGTGAATTATTCGAATGCATGGGATTATGACGCGGGAACGGTCTTAAGTGCATTTATTGTGATTGGTTGATTGTACATGCATCATTCAGTCAAGAGGCAATGTCCGTTAGTTTCGTGGAAACTAGTGGCTTGTCCCAAACCTAGAAGGGTGGGTTTGAAGCCTAGGGGACAGGCTTGGTTGTTATCGGTCTAGAAGGGTGGACCCGACTTAAAGTAAAAACCGAAAAATGATAACAAGTTATCGGTCTAGAAGGGTGGACCCGGTTTAGAGTGAAAACCGAAAAAAAGATAACTAATGTCGGTACCGCATTGCATGAGTTGCATTGGATATGTTGAGTCACATTGCATAATATCGTTGTTGTACAAATGTGCTTGTGAATGATTGTGAAATTAAGCATGAAGGGATGTGCTTGTGAATGTTCATAATGTTGATATATGTGAACAAAATATGATTTATGATTATGAGAATGAAGTGTGGTGAGAAATGTGAATATGTGTTATATGATACCTATATATACGTGATCTTATGCCTTGATTATTATGGTTATATTTCTCACCCTTCTGCTGTTTTATAATGCTCTATGAGGCATTGCAGATTAGGATGCTGGAGTCCTTTCGTGAAGTTAGTCTTCATTCTTTTGAGTCTGCTGCTCTGATATGTAACACCGGGTAGTTAGACTAGTATAGTCATTCTTTTGTGATACATTGCGATGTATCAGCTTATGTGGTTTTGTAAATCTAACTGATATGATGTATTAATCTAGATGACTTATGTGCATTTGAATTAATATTTTGAAAAACGATCAAATGACTTTACCTTCCGCTTAAATTGAAAATGTTACATATTTTATGGAGCAAGTGTTTTATTGGTCAAGTTGTGACATTCTTCTTTTATACCTTACTCGAAAACTTTTACTCTGATGAATCTGTATATGCTTAAGTGTTTTATATGCATTTATTTGGGGTATAGAAGGGGGTGTTACAATAGTGGTATTAGAGCAGGTCGGTCCGTCCGGCCAAGTTGTTAGAGTGTTTTTCCCCTGTGTGTTATTGATATGCGTGTGATGCATTATCAATATTGGTTGTTCTTACGTGGTTCTGTTGTTGGAATTAGTAAGATGGTTGCAGGGAGGAACGACGAAGCGATTGCGGAGGCATTGACGAGATTGGCGGGGGCAATTGGGCAGAATCCTCCGGCCAATGTGAATGTGAGGGATCATGCTGATGATGGATTCCGTGCTTTGGGGAAATTCCAAAAGAATAACCCTCCGGTCTTCAAGGGAACTCATGAACCGGACAAGGCACAAATTTGGTTGAAAGTTGTGGAAAAGATTTTTCGAGTTATGAATTGCTTGGATGTACAGAAGGTGCAGTTTGGGACTCATATGCTCGAAGAAGAAGCTGAAGATTGGTGGGGTAATACTCGCCAAAGATTTGAGGAAGATGATATTGTGATTACGTGGGATTTGTTTAGAGAAACTTTTCTGGAGAAGTATTTTCCAGAGGATGTGCGGGGGAAGAAAGAGATCGAATTTCTTGAGTTGAAGTAAGGTAATTCGACGGTTGCTGAGTATGCGGCGAAATTTGAGGAGTTGATCAAATTTTGTCCTCACTATAATACTGGTAATGCTGAGAGGTCTAAGTGCCTCAAGTTTGTGAACGGTTTGAGACCCGAGATTAGACAAGCTATTGGATACCAGGAAATCAGGCGGTTTTCTGAGTTGGTTAACAAGAGCAGAATTTATGACGAAGACAGTAGGGCTAGGTCTAGCCACTACAAGAGCCTAAGTGATAAGAAAGCAAAAGGTCAATTCAGAGGAAAACCTTATGTGACTCCTGTGGATAAAGGGAAGCAGAGAATGGGTTATGGCAAGAGGCCAAGTGGGGGAGTTTCTACTCCGGTGAGATGTTATAGGTGCGGTGAAGCGGGACATCGTGCTCCCGAATGCAAAAGTGTTGAGAAGGCGTGTTTTAAGTGTGGCAAGCCAGGCCACAAGGCGCTTGAGTGCAGAAGCGGTACGGGTGTTACTTGCTATAACTGTGGTGAGCAAGGACACATTAGTACGAAATGTGATAAGCCGAAGAAGAATCAAGGGAGCGGGAAAGTGTTCGCTCTATCTGGATCTGATACTGCTAGCGACGATCGATTGATCAGAGGTACGTGTTTTATTAATGGTATACCTTTGATCGCTATAATTGATACCGGAGCTACGCATTCTTTTATTTCTCTGGATTATGTTAGAAGGTTGAATCTTGAGTTGTCTGTGATTGGTGGCGGTATGGTTATCGATACTCCTGCTATGGGTCCGGTAACTACACCGTATGTTTGCTTGAATTGCCCGTTGAGTATTTTCGGGAGAGATTTTGGGATTGATTTAGTGTGTCTTCATTTAGATCAACTGGATGTCATTCTTGGAATGAATTGGTTAAAATTCAATCGTGTGTATATTAACTGTTTTGACAAAACGGTTATTTTTCCCGATTCGGATGTTGAAAGGGATTTGTTTATGACGAGGAAACAAGTGAAAGAATCGGTGCAAGATGGGGCTAAGGTATTTATGCTTATGGCAACTTTGAGGACTGGTGAGAGTGAAGAGATTGATGGTTTGCCCATTGTTAGAGATTTTCCGGAAGTATTCCCTGATGAGATAAAGGATTTACCGCCGGAGCGAGAAGTGGAGTTTTCGATAGATTTGATTCCTGGAACTCGTCCGATATCGATGGCTCCATATCGTATGTCGGCCTCAGAGTTAAAAGAGTTAAAGAGTCAACTTGAGGATTTGCTTGAAAAGAAGTTTATTCGTCCGAGTGTGTCACCGTGGGGTGCACCGGTGTTATTGGTTAAGAAGAAAGAGGGTTCTATGAGACTCTGTGTGGATTACAGACAGTTGAACAAGGTGACTATTAAGAATAAGTATCCACTTACAAGGATTGATGATCTAATGGATCAGTTGGTTGGTGCAAGCGTGTTCAGCAAGATTGATTTGAGGTCTGGGTATCATCAGATCCGCGTGAAAGCTGAGGATATTCAGAAGACGGCCTTTAGGACGAGGTATGGGCACTATGAGTATTCCGTGATGCCATTTGGTGTGACTAATGCACCAGGTGTATTTATGGAATACATGAACAGGATTTTCCATCCTTATTTGGATAAGTTTGCGGTTGTGTTTATCGACGACATCTTGGTTTATTCGAAGAGCGATGAAGAGCATGCCGATCATCTGAAGATTGTGTTATCTGTGCTGAGAGAGAAGCAGTTGTTCGCGAAGCTTTATAAGTGTGAATTTTGGTTGAAGGAAGTTAGTTTCCTTGGTCATGTGATTTCTAGTAGTGGTGTTGCGGTTGACCCGTCGAAGGTTGAAGCGGTGTCGCAATGGGAGACTCTGAAGTCAGTTTTTGAGATCAGAAGTTTTCTTGGTTTAGCCGGTTATTATCGGAAGTTTATTGAAGGATTTGCTAAGTTATCGTTGTCGTTGACGCAGTTGACTAGGAAGGGTCAAGCCTTTGTTTGGGACTCCAAGTGTGAAGCGAGTTTTCAATAACTCAAGCGAAGATTGACGACAGCTCCTGTTTTGATTTTGCCAAATCCAGAAGAACCATTCGTTGTGTATTGTGATGCTTCTTTGATGGGTTTAGGAGGTGTGTTGATGCAGAATAACCAAGTTGTAGCTTATGCTTCGAGGCAACTCAAAGTGCATGAGAAGAATTATCCGACGCATGACTTAGAGTTGGCCGCCGTTGTGTTCGTGTTGAAGCTTTGGAGGCATTATTTGTTTGGTGCGAGGTTTGAAGTGTTTAGTAACCACAAGAGTTTGAGATATCTTTTTGATCAAAAGGAATTGAATGCAAGACAAAGAAGATGGCTTGAACTTTTGAAGGATTTTGATTTTAGCTTGAATTACCATCCGGGTAAAGCGAATGTAGTAGCGGATGCATTGAGTCGGAAATCATTGCATATGTCGGCATTGATGGTGAAAGAGTTAGAATTGATTGAGCAATTTCGAGATTTGAGTTTGGTATGTGAGAGAACTTCTTTTGGATTTAAGTTGGGTATGTTAAAGCTTACAAGTGGTATTTTGGATGAAATTCGAGGAGGACAGAAATCGGATTTGAGCTTAGTTGATCAGTTGACTTTAATCAACCAAGGCCAAGGTGGTGATTTTCGGATTGATGAGAATGGGATTATGAGATGTCGGGATCGAGTTTGTGTTCCAAATGTTGTTGAGCTGAAAAAGAGTATCCTTGAGGAAGGACATCGTAGCGGATTGAGTATTCATCCGGGTGCTACTAAGATGTATCAGGATTTGAGGAAAGTATTTTGGTGGCCTAGTATGAAGAAAGATATTGCGGAATTTGTGTATTCTTGTTTGACTTGCCAGAAGTCAAAGATTGAGCATCAGAAGCCATCGGGTTTGATGAAGCCGTTGTTTATTCCTGAGTGGAAATGGGATAGTATCTCCATGGATTTCGTATCTGGTTTGCCGAGGACGCCGAGTAATTTTGAGGCTATTTGGGTTATCGTGGATAGGTTGACTAAATCTGCTCACTTTATCCCTATGCGTATGGATTACCCTTTGGAGAAGTTGGCTAAGTTGTATATCGAGAGGATTGTGTGTCTGCATGGTATTCCGTTAAGTATTGTTTCGGATAGAGATCCGCGGTTTACTTCGAGATTTTGGGAGAGCCTGCAGAGTGCTTTGGGTACTAAGTTGCGTTTGAGTTCAGCGTATCATCCTCAGACTGATGGTCAGACGGAGAGGACGATTCAGTCGCTTGAAGATCTTTTGAGAGCTTGTGTATTGGAAAAAGGAGGAGCTTGGGATAGCTACTTGCCTTTGATTGAGTTTACCTACAACAACAGTTTCCATTCGAGTATTGGTATGGCACCATTTGAGGCGTTGTATGGTAGGCGGTGTAGGACACCATTGTGTTGGTTCGAGTCCGGAGAGAGTTCGGTTGTTGGACCCGAGTTAGTTCAACAGACCACTGATAAGATCAAGATGATTCAAGAGAAGATGAGAATTACTCAGAGTCGTCAGAAGAGTTATTATGACAAGAGGAGGAAGGCACTTGAATTTCAAGAGGGAGATCATGTGTTTCTTCGAGTCACTCCGATGACGGGTGTTGGTAGGGCACTGAAGTCGCGCAAGTTGTCGCCGCATTTCATTGGTCCTTATCAGATTTTGCAGAAGATAGGAGAAGTGGCCTATCGTGTGGCCTTACCACCGTCGCTTGCTAATCTTCACGACGTATTCCATGTATCTCAGTTGAGGAAATACATTGCGGATCCGTCTCATGTAGTCCAAATAGATGATGTGCAGGTGAGAGATAACCTGACTGTTGAGACATCACCTATGCGGATAGAGGATCGGAAATTGAAGCAGCTTCGAGGTAAAGAGATTGCTTTAGTGAAGGTCGCTTGGGGAGGACCGGCTGGTGGAGATGTTACTTGGGAGCTTGAGAGTCGGATGAAGGAGTCTTATCCAGAACTGTTTGAATCAGGTAACATTTTCGAGGACGAAAATTCCTAAAGTGGGGGAGGGTTGTAACAGCCCAAATTTCATTAAATAATTAATTGTAGTAATTAATTGATTTAGTGGGATTTTTATTAATATTGGAAATTAATTTTTATTAATTGGAATTAATAGAGAATTGAGAAGGAAATTGGAAGGAAGGAAAATAAAGGAATATATAAGAGAGAAAGAAAAGAAAAGAAAGATAGAAAAACATTTGGAAAGAAAGAGGAAAGAAGAAGAAAGGAGAGAAAGAGAGGAGAAGAAGAGGAAAAGTGGAAATCATCAAGAACCAACATCAAGGCTCCGATTAATCGAGGTAAGGGTGAGAAATGTTTCTATTTGATCATTGTATGATGTTATGTATGTTGGGTTAGGGTTTTGGTAGAGTTTCCATCACTTTCCATTTAGGGCAAAATGTTGGACAATCGGTAGATTGATGATTTAATCGGTTGAAAATGAGTAATAATGTCGTAGAATAGTCGGGTAACATGTGTTGAGGCTGTTTGTACTGATTTTGTTGTGTGAGAAGTTGGATGATGGTGGATTGTGGAGGTGGAACAGAATAGGGTTCTGTTCTGCGCAGGTTCGCTGGCTCTCGCCAGGCGAGCGAAGGCGAAGCTTCGCCAGGCGAAGCCTAGCGAATGTTGGCGAATAATTATATTTAAGTCCCAGTGGACTTCGCTGGTGGGTTCCCCAGGCGAAGTTGAGTAGCGAAGGTTCGCCCAGCGAAGGTGCTGGCGAATGGTGGCGAATGAAGTCAGTAGCTACTGACTTGGGCTCGCTGGGAAGTCTCGCCAGGCGAAGCCTAGCGAGTGTTCGCTGAGAGAGTTCGCCAGGCGAAGGCCAGGCGAAGGTTCGCTGCGAGGGTTCACCAGGCGAATGAAGGCGAATGTGACAGCATTTTTCTTTTGCTGTGTTGCTCATGTGGAGATGGTTTGGTTGCTTCTCATAGGTTAATACCTCTATGATATGATATAGATATGATCTATTGTGATAACATGTGCTGTGGGTAGCCTTCGGGCGTGAATCCTAGAGTTGTGATATGAAGGATTAATCGTAATCGGTTAAAATACATGTGAACATAACAAGTGATTATGTGTGTATTATTTAATGAATTTGCGAATGCTCGATGTGTATACAATTATGTAATGAGTATGCATGAGAACATTTTGAATATGTGTGCATAACTTATAATTGTATGATTGGTATTGCGATGTGAATACCTTGATTGTTGTGATCATTAGAGATACATGGGAATACAATGAGAAATGTATGTGTATCGTCTAATGAATTGTGAGTGCATATATGTATGCGATTGTGGTGTGAATGCATGGGAACATATGTGATATGTGTGCATTGTTGTTGAATATGATGATGTGTGAAACGAATACATTGATAAATGTTTGATATATGTTGTATGTGCAATCATGATGAAATTCTCGAAGGGGTGAATTATTCGAATGCATGGGATTAAGACGCGGGAACGGTCTTAAGTGCATTTATTGTGATTGGTTGATTGTACATGCATCATTCAGTCAAGAGGCAATGTCCGTTAGTTTCGTGGAAACTAGTGGCTTGTCCCAAACCTAGAAGGGTGGGTTTAAAGCCTAGGGGACGGGCTTGGTTGTTATCGGTCTAGAAGGGTGGACCCGGCTTAAAGTAAAAACCGAAAAATGATAACAAGTTATCGGTCTAGAAGGGTGGACCCGGTTTAGAGTGAAAACCGAAAAAAAGATAACTAATGTCGGTACCGCATTGCATGAGTTGCATTGGATATGTTGAGTCACATTGCATAATATCGTTGTTGTACAAATGTGCTTGTGAATGATTGTGAAATTAAGCATGAAGGGATGTGCTTGTGAATGTTCATAATGTTGATATATGTGAACAAAATATGATTTATGATTATGAGAATGAAGTGTGGTGAGAAATGTGAATATGTGTTATATGATACCTATATATACGTAATCTTATGCCTTGATTATTATGGTTATATTTCTCACCCTTCTGCTGTTTTATAATGCTCTATGAGGCATTGCAGATTAGGATGCTGGAGTCCTTTCGTGAAGTTAGTCTTCATTCTTTTGAGTCTGCTGCTCTGATATGTAACACCGGGTAGTTAGACTAGTATAGTCATTCTTTTGTGATACATTGCGATGTATCAGCTTATGTGGTTTTGTAAATCTAACTGATATGATGTATTAATCTGGATGACTTATGTGCATTTGAATTAATATTTTGAAAAACGATCAAATGACTTTACCTTCCGCTTAAATTGAAAATGTTACATATTTTATGGAGCAAGTGTTTTATTGGTCAAGTTGTGACATTCTTCTTTTATACCTTACTCGAAAACTTTTACTCTGATGAATTTGTATATGCTTAAGTGTTTTATATGCATTTATTTGGGGTATAGAAGGGGGTGTTACAAGGGTTACAGCTTGGTTTTCATCTACCGGATATTTCAGATCCAGTCTAGATAATCAGGGTTTCATTTTCGGGAAATTGTGCACTTCTCGGTGTTTTCAGCTTACATGGTGGTTTTTTGGGATATTATGATGTCAGGGGTTTACTGTTTTGCCTCGATCTGGTCTCACGCTCTCTTTTATGTTGGTTATTTGCCTTTGTCTGCATTTTTTAGGATTTAATAGCCTTTTGTGGATTTTTAATAGGCTTTATAGATTTTTCAGGATTTAATTAGATTTTTTCAGCATTTTTAAATAGATTTAAACCTTTTTTAGAATTTTTTAAATTGTTTTAATAGATTTTAGAATAAATTTCTTTTTAGGTATTAAGTTTTTAGATAAATAGAATATTTCTCTTATTAGGTTTTTTTAAGTAGAAATTAAATAGTATAGATTTTATTAGAGATTTAATAGGATTTTAATAGATTTTTTAAATAGAAATTCTTAGAGTTTTTTATTAGTTTAGATATTAGTGGAATTAGTAGAGTTTTATTAGTTTAGAAATTAATTAGGTTTAATAGAGTTTAGCAAGATTTTAATCATCTTTTAGATTTAATTAGGATTTTAATCTTTTAATTAGAGTTTGTTAGGTTTAATTAGGATTAGGTTAGTTTAATTTTCATTTAGATTTAATTGTGGTTTTATTTTTTAGTTAATTAGGTTTAGTCTTTAATGAGTTTCTTAATTGAGTTAATCCATTGTTAATTCAGATTTTTGGGTCTTATTGGTCTTTTTTCGTTTGGGCCCAGGATGGTTTTTGGAGGCCCAAAGTTTATTAGTCCGTTTCAGCCTTTTTTGTCCAGAAAAATTTGCAGTGCCAAGTGTCCCCTATATAAGCTGCCACGCGTTCAGTGTCAAAGGCCCCCACCTCACATTTTTCATCACTCAGGATCCACACACGTGTAACTCACTCCTCGTCCCCTCCGGCCATGCAGCCACTGGCCCGGACGCTCCCCTCCACCGCAACGGCAACCGGAGACCGTTAAAGACGCCGGAAACTGCAAATCATCCGTTTTCTCCAGAAATTCATCCGATCTCCCCCGATCTTCTCCGTCCACCTCAGGAAAACTCAACCAAGTACCCAGGAAACTTCATCCTTTGCCGGAAACTTCAAGCAATCTCCAGATTGACTCCTCAAGATCCATCTAAATCTTCACCTGGTTCCTCCTAGATTGCCGCCGTGTTCGTTAGAACCTTCATCGTTCTTCTCATCGTTTCCAGAAAACTTTCAGAACCTTCATAGACCTTCATTAATTTTCCAGAAAAATCTTCAAGAACTTCATTGTTCTTCACGTTTCCCAGCAACATTCAAGGACCTTCGCTCGGAGTTATCAAGAAGCTCAACCAACAGTTTATTTTCCAGATCTCGTGGGGTCTTCAAGATTCATACAATCTCCAAGTATCTTCATCCGTTCTTGCTTCATTTTTCCAGATCTCCTTTCAAGATTCTAGCAAGATCTTCTTCATCGTGGATCCTCCAAGCCCCAAAGTTGCTTCCAAACATCGTCAAGCCCACTGCATCTTGTTCATAGTGGATCTTCAAGAAGTGTTCTCCAGAACTCGTTGTATCCGTTGCTTCACTCCAGGTTTGTTTCCTTTTTGCCACCTCCATTGCTGTTCATTCATTGATTTAGGGTTTCTCATTTTAAGATTTGAGGTTTTAGTTTTAATTGATGGGGATGATCTAGGTTGATTAGGGTTTGAGGGTTTCAGAAAATGTTTGAGAAGGTTTTTGAGAGGAGTTTCAGAGAGGAGGTTAGGGAGAGGACGGCGCAGTTAGGGTTTGAGGAGAGGTAGTGAACAGTGAACAGCGTTGGGGAAGAAGGGTTAGTTTTGTTAATTGATTGTTTGGGTTAGGGTTAGAGTTGGGCCAGGCCCAATGCGTTATTGCCGTAGATCACCCTCGGTTACTCGTTTTCCCCCCCTGTGTGAGAATGCTGAAGGATTTGGTTTGGGCTTAGGGCCTAAGTGCTACGCGCACCCCCATCAATTTGGGCCCAGTCTGGAAGCAACTAGGTTTTGCTATCGCTGCACCCCCCCTTTTGTTTATTCTTTTTTTTAATTTTCTTTGTTTTGTATCATGTTAGAAAATAATCCATAAAAAATAGTAGGAGTGTCCAATTAATTCCCTTCTTTTTTCTGTAGGTTCCTAATTCAATTTAGAATTTTATAGTGCAAAAATATGGAATTGATCATGCATTTTTATTTTTATTTGCATTTTTGTATTTTAATTGGTATTGAATAATTGGTTTGTGATGTGTCTGCCTTGTTGATTTTAGTTCTCTCATTTGGTATTGATTTTTGCTTTAGTTTTTTAGTATATTATACTAGACTGATGCATGCTCCCCATGGGATTTTTGTGGTTTTTTTTAGAGATTGATTGATGTTGTTTTAGGGTTAGAGAATAGAGACCTCATAACTTGCTGATTAACCCTTGACCATTCAATGTTAGGGATTGTTTAGTAGCCTTAGAAGTTGACTTAGGCTTTGAGATTTGATCTTGGGATCATAGAGCCATGTAGGTTTCCCCTATATTTTTGGTAGATTTTTATAGAGTGTTTTGCTATTCTTTGTTTGAGCTGGAGAATAGGAGAAGTCTTGAGGGCTTCTGACTTTGAAGTTCAACTGTGGTTGAACTTCAGAGATAGTTTCTTTTGGTTTGTGGGCCTGTGGTTTCTTCTTGAAGATGGAGACTGGATGAAGTCTTGATGGAGCTTGCAAGGATGCAAGGATTGAGGCCTAGTCTAGGAGCTTGCTCTCTGTTTGTGAGGTTTGAGATCCTGAAGTTTGAGGGAAATTTATGGTACTTTCCTGAGGAAGGCACTATGGATGTCTTTCATTCTTTCTTCTCACCTCTTTCTCAAGTATCCAATGATGTTGGAGCCTTCATGTGAGTTTAGTTCCTCCTGAGGAGGAATGTAAACCGTTCACAGTTGTTGAGCCACATGGGATATGATTCCTATGTGGAAGCCCCCTAGTATTTTCCTGAGGAAGGCACTATGGGTCTGTTCACTTAGTTCCCTTAGTTCATGTAGGATTTCTCAAGTATCCAATGATGTTGGAGCCTTCATGTGAGTTTAGTTCCTCCTGAGGAGGAATGTAAACCGATCACAGTTGTTGAGCCACATGGGATATGATTCCTAAGTGGGAGCCCCCTAGCACTTTCCTGAGGAAGGCACTATGGGTCTATTCACTTAGTTCCCCTAGTTCTTGTAGGATTTCCTAAGTATCCAATGATGTTGGAGCCTTCATGTGAGTTTAGTTTCTCCTGAGGAGGAATGTAAACTGTTCACAGTTGTCGAGCCGCATGGGATATGATTCCTGAGTGGAAGCTTCCTAGTACTTTCCTGAGGAAGGCACTATGAGTCTGTCTACTTAGCTCCCTTTCTTTGGTAAGCTTGTCTTGAAGCTTGAAGACTGGGATTGATTTCTCTTGTGTAGGGTTTTGCTTTAGGGCTTTGCTTAGAGTTTTGATTAGGGGCTTTATTCAGGGGTTTGATTAGGGTTTTGCATAGGGCTTTGCTCAGAGGTAGATTAGGGTTTTAGGGCTGTTCAGGGCTTTGCTCAGGGGTTTGATTAGGGGCTTTGTTCAGGGGTCTGTTTATGGTTTTGGAGTTTGCCAGGCTGATTAGCCTTCTCTTTATGTTGATTGACTTGTGTGGTGTTGTGCTGCATTAGTCTTAGGGGTTCATCTAGATATTTCTGAGATAGGTGCATCTTAGAAATAGGATTGGCGTGCATGAGAAGTTGAGGCGGTCCTCCTTCTGCTTGATTGTTATTGAGTGGCTTTGCTTGCTGGTATTTGGTAGAGCTGAGCTCCCTTGCCTCTGTGGTGTGTGGCCTTTGTGCCTTGATTGTTTGGTTGTTGCATTCATGCATACCTCCAGTATTTCTTTACTTTGCAGTGATTCCTGTTTGCTGTTTAGTGTTGTTGCCATGATCCCTTAGGAGCTCTAACTTCTCTGCTGTGGAGGAGTTATGATAGACATTAGGTTGGTCAACCAGGCATGATAACAATAGGTAGATTCCCCTTTTCAACCATAGTTTTAGGGTGTCTCTTTCCTTTCTCAAAACAACAGAAAAACACTTAATAAAGGATAAAACAAAAATAAATTCATTTCTTCCGTCAAAAGATTTGAACAAACATCAAAACATTTTGTCCTCCTGGACTGTGAAAACCCTTGGTTAAGGTGCATTTTCCCATAAAAAAATACTTGAACAGCTTGTGTTGTGCGTAGTCGAACTACGTTTGCTCTGATCTTCCATGCCGTGTGGAAGTACGTAGGCACAGGACGCGATGTCCTGGCGAGCAACCCTCCCCCCGTCTAGACGTAGGTAGTCGAACTACGTTGACTCTGACTTTCCCATTGCACTAGGGAGTACGTAGGCCCAGAACAGCGTATGTTCTGTCGAGTCCTGTCCTTTTCTTTTCTTTTCAGACCGACCATTAGCGTAGATAGATAAACACACCCTTTTCCTTATAAACACCAGGCGTGGATCCCGTCGAGTATGACGGACGTGAGGGGTGCTAATACCTTCCCCTTGCGTAACCGACTCCCGAACCCAGGTTTTGGTTGCGATGACCATACCTTTCCCGTGTTTTGCGAGGTTTACTTCGAGCGTTTCCTTTCCCTCCGTTGGGATAAATAACGCACGGTGGCGACTCTTCTGTCATGCCGGCGCCGATTTTCGCAGTAGCGACAGCTGGCGACTCTGCTGGGGAATGTAGCATCTAGGTACTTTTCTCATCCCTTATGTTGGGACCGTTTCCCATCCCCTACGCGAGTCAATCCTAGCGCTTGGGTGTTTATCTGTTGGGTGTTGTGCATATGTGTTTTATCTTTCCGCACTTTACTTTTCCGTACCTTTACCTTTCCGCATTTACTTTCAGCACTATATTATTATGAATATTGCTGTGGGAGAGGGAGGTTACTATGAGTGAGAAGCCGGACCCTGGCTTGAGTATGCACCTAGACATAGTTGCAGAGAGTAGTAGACGAACCTGTCTGCTGAGCAGGCACAGTTCCCTACGAAATCTGCGCTCAGACGAGGTTCTCTCCGAGGTGCTCCTTTCCGGTCCTGAGGATCTGAGGGGAGTCCAGACGTGAGGATTGTCGACTCTGGGGACTGATCATTTGGAAGTCAGCTAAGTGAGGCCTCTCCATGACTTGATGATACCACTCCTTCTGGGAATCGTATTGTCACTCATGAAAGTCTGTGACGCTGATGACCGCATAGGATGCCGTACCTTTGTCCGTGGATTAGGTCCATACCTGTGAGGGAGATTGGGTTATTGCAGGAAAACTGGCCTTCAGAAACCATGATTCAGTATTTATCAGATGGTTTTCTTGGCTCGTTAACAGGTGTGTTGTTTGGATCAGATGGGTTTCTTGTTTGAGGCTGATACTATTATCAGATGGTTTTCTCGTCAGATACAGAGGTTCAGATGGATTTCTTAACAGGGTATTGGTATTTTGGGTGTCAGATGATAGTCAGCGTCATGAGGTTCTGGTGACTGTGGTGGTTTTCTGTTCTTGACATCACAGAGATGTTCCTCTTCAGGCTTCAGCATGGCCCCTGTGTTCAATGATTGCATCATTTATCATATTGCATTATTGCATCACCATTTGCATCCAACTAACGTGTGTGTATTGCAGGTACATATTTCCCCTCCCAGTTCCGGTGTTTGTTCCCTAGCAAGACAGGGAAGCCATGAAGAGAGTGTTACCTTACAAATTCCCGTCTTCAGATATCAGTCTGTTGTCAGAGTTAATTACTATTGCTAGGAAGAAGGTAATGGGAGATTTCAGGACGACATATGGGAGGATCCTGACTTATGTTTACCAGCCCTCGGTTTATGAGATCAGCGGCATTTACACCCTGTTGCAGTTTTATGATGCTGAGCTCAGGTGTTTCGTATTTCCTGATTTTGTCTTGGCTCCTACCCTGGAGGAGTATTCTGCACTCTTGGATATACCGATTCGCGAGCAGATGCCTTTCTATCACACGGACGCTAAGCCTGATCTGGCTGAGCTTTCTGCTATTCTGTACTTAGGAGAGTTTGAGCTGACAGGGAAGATGATCAGAAGAGGAGATGCGTGGGGATTTCCGTTGGTTGTTTTGGTGGAAAAGGCTCGGGAGTATGCCAAGAAGGGTGGCTGGGTTGTTTTTGACGCCATCCTTGCTGTGTGTGTTTATGGCATTGTATTGTTCCCAAACTTTCCTGATTTTGTTGATGCAGATGCTTTCTATATTCTGGCTGCGAAGAACCCAGTTCCTACCTTGCTGGGAGATATCCACCATTCCACTCACTACCAAAATGAAAAGCGACGAGGAAGGAATGTCTCTTGCTGTGTACCTCTAATGTGCAGGTGGTTTACTAGTCACATGCCGAAGTCAGGGCCTTTTGTCACTTCTATTGATTCTTTAGGATGGCCTGAGCGCTTGATGGGGTTGACTTCTGAGAATGTGGTGTGGGTTAATGAGGAGGTGTTCGGAGTTGAGGTCATATACAGATGCGAAGGATTCCCTAATGTTCCTTTGATAGGAAGGAGAGGGTGTGTCAATTACAACCCTTCCTTATTAATCAGGCAGTTTGGGTATGCACCTCAGGAAGCGCCGAAGCCCGAGGAGATACAGGAATCTCTGTATCTCACTGGGGCAATAGAGGAAGAGATGTTGATCAAGCTTGAGAAAGCATGGAAGAACATGCATAAGAGAGGGAAGCCTTCATGTAGCAAAGGGGGTACTCGAGTTCCTGGTCCGTATGTGGAATGGATTCGTGAACGAGCTATGAAATTCCTTATGCCTTATCCTGCAGTCCAGCCATTGTATCCTTCTCCGGTGGAGGAGCCCACCACTATAGACATGCAAGTATACAAGCAGCTGATGGCGGAGAAAGAAGAGTTAGCAAAGGTTAAAGAAGTTTTAGAGAAAGAGAATGCCCAGCTTCGTCATGAAAAGATTGAAACAGGATATTTTTCCAAGCAACAGGCCGAAACTTTGAAACATCTGAAGACTACTTTATTGGAGTTGACTGAAACCAAGAAGCGTCTGGAGTTAGATGTAGACTCAGTTAGCAGTGTATTGGCTACTAAGAAACAAGAGCTGGAAAGGGCCTACACGAAGTTAGCTAAGTTCAGAGAGCATTGGGACCTTACTATGGCCAAACGCAAAGAGCGGGAAGAAGAGCTAAAGATACAGGTTGCTCAGTTAGGAGAACAGGTTAAAGTGAAGACTGAAGAGCTTGAAGAAGAAGCATGCCGTCGATACGAGGCCGAACGCAAACTGATTGATGCCATGAAGAATCTGGAAGATTGTCAGCGCAGAGCAGACATCAAGAGGCCCAAACCTGAGGATGGTGCCCAGGATAAGGCTTGGGAAGATTTTTTCAGAGACATCCATGGAACGGTCAGGAAAAGGGATCAGTTGATAGAAGGCTTAATTTATCGACCGGATCACGCAGAGACGAAGAAGTTGTTCGAGGATTTCTGCGACCGTACCCGCACTTGATTTCTCTCTTGTATTCTAGGTGTTGAGATCACCACCAGGCATGTTGGTTGGGATCCTCCTTTATCATATCATTTGTATGGAACATAGTTGTGTAACGCCTTAACGAGACTGTTTTTCCAATATATGAGGGTTTTTCTAAATATTGTCTTTATGGTTTCTCTTGTCTTGCTACCTTGACACTGGAATTGGAGGGGAAATATCCCCAATGCGCACATGCACGTTAGCATTTTTTATTCTGTCTGCATAAATCATATTGCATAGCATTTCTCTAGCTGGCCAGAGCACTTATCCAGCCTTTGTTTTGATCCAGAGGGTGATTCTCGGGGGATTGTTCGAGGCAAGTGTGGAGTGTTGAAGACGACCAAGGGGTTGAAGCAGATTTGAGCAGAATCAAGCAGTGAAGTCAGTTGACAGTTGTTGGTAGCTATGTCAGAGAGCAGCTTCCAGTTTGTTGATACCTTGTCAAGTTTCACTGTGACGTCCAATCCTTTGTATGGATCTAAGCATGACGAAGGCTTTCCGCAAGTGAACAACCTCATTGCAGCTCAGCTTGTACAGCCTTCTGTTGAAGACCAAGGTCTACGTGAGCAGTTTGTTGTCCGAAGTGAATGTTATCCTTCTGTTGATACTCCAGACTACCAGGGTGTTGCCTTCCCTATGACAAAGTCCCGAAGAGAGGTCCCGATAGCAAAGACGGAAGACCCATTAGCTCCCGTGTGTGCTGAAAGGTTTCGTGCATTGGATGAAAGATTCAAAGCCTTGAAAGGTAAAGACGCTGTTAACCCTAATGCTGCAGACATGTGTCTGGTTCCTGGCCTAGTGTTACCTCCGAAGTTCAGAATGCCGAGGGTTGAAAAGTACAAAGGAGACAGTTGCCCGAAGCAACATTTGGTGATGTTCTGCCGAAGAATGACTCCATTCGTGCATAACGACAAGTTGATGATTCACTGCTTTCAGGATAGCCTGACTGGGGCATCTCTGAGTTGGTATATGCAGTTAGAGAGTAATCAGATTCGATCGTGGGTGGATTTAGCCAGAGCTTTCCTGAAGCAGTATGACTACAATCTTGTTGAAGCTCCTAGTCACATGCAACTGCAAGAATTGTCTCAAGGGAACAATGAACCTTTCAGAAAGTATGTTCAGAGATGGAGGGAATTTACTGCTAGAGTGCAACCACCGCTTCAAGACCGAGAGTTGAAAGGCATGTTCGTAAACTCCTTGCAGAGTTCGTACTTTGAAAGAATGATTGGAGTCGCACCAAATTTCTCTGAATGGGTAAGGGCAGGAGAGCGCATCGAGTACGGTGTAAAGACTGGAAAAATCCAGAATGTTGCAGGCGGTCAGGCTCGTCAAACCGAAGAAGGAGTTGTGGGCAACGCAATCAGGAATGATGTTGGGTATCCTCGAGACGAATCGGTGAAATCTGTTGGTTCTTCGTCTTCTCAGCGATCAGTATCTTCTGTGTCTCGTTATTCCGGACAGACCACTGTGCCTGGGGCACCATATCGGGAGTCTTATGTCGCTCAGCGAACCCGTGGCCAAGGTTATCAGACTCGGCGTCAGAATCGGAACAGACCTCGTAGCAATTTGGGACGAAGGAATGGTCCTTCCCACCCAGTTCCTGTGCCGTACAGTCAGCTTTTGCCACATTTGGTTCAGAACGCTTTGGTGGAGCCGAAAGCTCTCAAGCCTGTGCCAGAATCTTACCCTCCTGGGTACAATCCCCAAGTTCAATGTGGTTACAATGGTGGCTCTCCAGGGCATGCAACTGAAGATTGTAAAGCGTTTCGGGCGAAAGTACAGCAATTGATCGATCAGGATTGCATTTCCTTTCGAGAAGGATTTCTGTTTGTTCATACTAACTTCCCAGCTGTTTAAGCTCGTAGATTCGAAAAGCATTCCCCAGCAAAAGCCAGTGGTCCAGACAGGCAGGAGCCGTCAGCATTGGCAGTCCTCAGACTTTATATCATTTGTATTTGTAGTTTCTTTTCTGTTAGTTACTACTTGCTGTAAACATTGTATGTTTCGAATGGTAATAATAATAAAGTGACTATGCATTTTTTTTGAATTAATCATGTCGCTATCGCTCATTTACTGCATCACACTGACACTTGCATTTTATTCACTCCACTTTATCACTGTGATTAGCAAAGACTGGAGGGAGGATGACGAAATAAACTCATAACCGGTGATAGTATGCTTTCAGATAAAACCTTGCCGATGACGTACAAGGCATTGTTTCAAATCCCCCAAACACTGGAGATATAAGGAGTTAGTCCCTTGTTAACCACTTCGAGCCAGGAAGTAGAAGTTTTTTCGGACTTTTAAACCCTCACATCTTAACCCGGGGCAGGGTAGTTGTCAGTTAGCTTGACCGAGCATTCAAGTCTTATAGAGGAGTGTTGTCTTTCGAGGACCAATCACATCGCATTTTTCCCCAGAGGTCGTACCTCGTCAACCACAGTGGTTAAACCTCACCAATCAGGAGTGAGACAGTTACAATCCTTTCGGAGCAATCAAGACAACCAGTGTCACACGACTTTGTTCCAAAAGAAAGGATATCAATAGAAATTTTTTCCCCAGCGAGTCACAAAGTCGTGTACACAGACATCGAAAACGAAAAGGAGTAACTATCACTTCGAAAAACCCTGTGAGTTCCTTAATTGTGGTTCTTACCATTCAACATACCTCTTGAGGAGGCGAGCGCTTGTGCCAGGTTAACTGAACTGTAGGATCGGAGAACATCACGTAGAAGGGGTGGGTACAAATCAAAATTTGAGCCAAATATCCTTTGTTTCACGAACCGTGAACCCGACCACGATACAACCCTTAAAAGACCTAATTGAGGCAGGGTTTATTCTGAAAGCGCATTACGATAAGGTTGAGTAACCTGACTCCTTCGTGACTTGCTAGTCACATCCTTGTTGTGTTTTTCACTGACCATGTAAGCACTACGTTTGAACTTTGGTTCATTCGTCACTCACTCATGCATGTAAATGAGTGACAGCACAAATTTTCAAAATCTGCATAAACGTTGCATTAGAATTACTATTCGTGAACAGACGATTTTTACTTGCAGGATAGTAGTTGACATGAAGGAGATTCCAACAGGGAATAATCGAGCAGAACCGAGTAATTCAGCAGTCTGAACTAGGATGGTATATGTTGTGAAACCCAGTGAATCCGGGGCATTGACTTCCAGTGAGTTCGGAATCAGTCAGTCCGAGGACAAGTCCCGAAGCTTCAGTTGATCAAGGGGAAGTATGCTGGAGAGGCAGTTAATCAGACGTGAGTCTTCTCGAGATCCAATCAGGGGCAATTATACAGAACGTGGAGATTTGAAAGCAGATACTTCAGGTGGATAATCAGATCAGGTTAACTCGCTAGAACGCTCATTCAGGGGCAAGTCACCGCAGAGAGTGTTGAAACCAACTGGGTTGATCGGGGTTTAATGGAGATTTAATCCTTTTGGCGTATAGATACCGGGGCAAGTAATCTCGAGGTCGTCTCGTAGTAAGCTGTTCAGAGCAAGCATTCCCAGGATTTAGATAGGGGCAAGTTATTCAAGCCAGTCTGTTTATCCCCGCCAGAGTCCATGGCAGGTTGGTACCCTCTCCAGAGGATGAATTTTGTGTCCTTCCCCATTGAAGTTGCCCCAGGCAAAATTGAATGTTGTCTCCCCAGGAGAGTGGAGATTGCGTCGAAGGAAAAGATCAATGTATCTGCAGTAGTTCAGAATTGGCTTATCAAGCAGAGCAGAGTCCTCCCCAGCGAAGGTTGAGACGGATATGATTAACTTCCCCAAAGAGTTTCTTGTGTAGTGCGAATCAGAGCACACCGGTCAATCCCCAGCTCGGTGATAGCAAGGTGAATTATCCCCACAGGGCGTAATTAGAGTGTTGATACTTTTTGAAAGCAGTTTCCATGATTGCTTTTCTCTTGCCCCAACAGTTTGATCCTTCCTCGTCAAGACAATCACTCTTCAGCAGAGTTTGAAGTTTTGAGTTTGTGAGCTACTTTCCCAGCAGGATGGTTATTCCCAGCGGAGTTAGTTCATCTTTCCAGCATTTATTTTGTTGGAAGCGTTCCGGTAGTATTCCGGTCGTCCCCAGCGGATCCAGTTTGTCTTCAGCATTTATTTTGCTGAAGTACTCCTTGCATAAGCATGCATCATAAGCACTTGCATTTTGCACGAATATGTAGCATTTCCATGCAGTATGGAAGCATTACGGCATCATCAAACACGTGCATTTGGAAGCATAAGTAGGATTGATTACCCGTCCAGCCTCAGGTATTTTCTCTGTCGATAAGTGAGATCGTGGTTCGCAGAGATGTGCATATGTTTTGTTTGTGGCACAGAGCGCGCAGTGATCGTGTTTTCTCCTGTCAAGAGAGTTGTGGCGCAGGGCACGCAGTGATCGTGGTCATCGTTATGTTATGGGGTTTTCGCGGAAGAGGTACGCAGTGATCGTATTCGTCCCATATGTGGTTTTGTCTGTGGCACAAGACGCGCAGTGATCGTGTTTCCTCCTGTCAAGAGGGTTGTGGCGCAGGGCACGCAATGATCGTGGTCATCGTTATGTTGTGGGGTTTTCACGGAAGAGGTACGCAGTGATCGTATTCATCCTGTATGTTTGTCTATGGCACAAGACGCGCAGTGATCGTGTTTCCTCCTATCAAGAGGGTTGTGGCGCAGGGCACGCAGTGATCGTGGTCATCGTTATGTTGTGGGGTTTTCACGGAAGAGGTACGCAGTGATCGTATTCATCCTGTATGTTTGTCTGTGGCACAAGACGCGCAGTGATCGTGTTTCCTCCTGTCAAGAGGGTTGTGGCGCAGGGCACGCAGTGATCATGGTCATCGTTATGTTGTGGGGTTTTCACGGAAGAGGTACGCAGTGATCGTATTCATCCTGTATGTTTGGTTTGTGGCACAGAATGCGCAGTGGTCGTGTTTCCTCCTGTCAAGAGGGTTGTGGCGCAGGGCACGCAGTGATCGTGGTCATCGTTATGTTATGGGGTTTTCGCGGAAGAGGTACGCAGTGATCGTATTCATCCCATATGTGGTTTTGTCTGTGGCACAAGACGCGCAATGATCGTGTTTCCTCCTGTCAAGAGGGTTGTGGCGCAGGGCACGCAGTGATCGTGGTCATCGTTATGTTGTGGGGTTTTCACGGAAGAGGTATGCAGTGATCGTATTCATCCTGTATGTTTGGTTTGTGGCACAGAACGTGTAGTGATCGTGTTTCCTCCTGTCAAGAGGGTTGTGGCGCAGGGCACGCAGTGATCGTGGTCATCGTTATGTTATGGGGTTTTCGCGGAAGAGGTACGCAGTGATCGTATTCATCCCATATGTGGTTTTGTCTGTGGCACAAGACGCGCAGTGATCGTGTTTCCTCCTGTCAAGAGGGTTGTGGCGCAGGGCACGCAGTGATCGTGGTCATCGTTATGTTGTGGGGTTTTCACGGAAGAGGTACGTAGTGATCGTATTCATCCTGTATGTTTGGTTTGTGGCACAGAACACGCAGTGATCGTGTTTTCTCCTGTTAAGAGGGTTGTTGCGTCAGACGCGCAGTGATCGTGTTCGTCATGTCATATTCCTCTAGCAGAGTTTGCTTGGTCAAGCACTTTTTTCCCCAGCTGAGGCTTTCTCAGGATGCTGTGGTGTCAGCATTGGAAGACGGTAATGCAGATTTTTAGGTGGTCACCCTTAGTTTCCCCAGCAGAGTTATGTTCTCCAGCAGGGTGTTACTTCAATGAGTTACTTGGTTAAGTCCCTCATAGTCCCCAGCAGGGTATTCGCCACAGAGTTGTTTGGTTAAATTCCTCTTATTCTTCAACAAGGTTATTCTCGTCAGGATACTTGGTTAAGTTCCCAATTTCCCCAGCAGGTGTTTGACGGTCGTCGTCAGACTTGTCCTCTCAGAGTTGCTTGGTTAAGTTTCTCGTGTCCCCGCAGGGATGCTCGTTCAGGTACGAACGGAAGGTTGGTAAGTGAAATCAACATTTTCTCGCTGTTTAGCGGATGCTCGTTCAGGTACGAACGGAAGGTTGGTAAGTGAAATCAACATTTTCTCGCAGTTTAGCGGATGCTCGTTCAGGTACGAACGGAAGGTTGGTAAGTGAAATCAACATTTTCTCGCAATTTAGTGGATGCTCGTTCAGGTACGAACGGAAGTTTGGTAAGTGAAATAAACAATTTTCTCGCTGTTTGGCGTTTGCTCGCTCAGGTTCGAGCGAAAGGTTGATAAGTGAAATCAGCATTGTCTCGTTTGGTTAAGCGTTTTCTCGTTTCTTCAGGATACAAAAGGTTGATAAGAGAGATCAACAATTTCTCACTGGTCAGTATATGCTCACTTCTTCGGAATGGGATGGTCTATGGACAAAATCAGATTATTTCATAAGCAGGTTGATGGATAGGTGTTTAGTTGTCGCTGTGGCAACATAAATCAGTTCCCTGGTTAATTCTCCCCAAGCAGTGGTGTGCGCAATTTATTTTTGCGGTTGACAAATTTCAGGGTTTCATTGGTATTCAACCGTCATTTACCTTTGAATGTTTGAAGGCTGAGCGCTCTTCACCCATTCAGGTCCAAGCCGTTTGAATAGGGGCAGCTGTTGCACCCTAAAATTTGACCAACCGGTTCTCCTATCTGGTTCATGGTTCAATTCGTATTCGCATATCAGATGCATGACATTTGTGCACAGACAGAGGATGTCAGGGTTACAGCTTGGTTTTCATCTACCAGATATTTCAGATCCAGTCTAGATAATCAGGGTTTCATTTTCGGGAAATTGTGCACTTCTCGATGTTTTCAGCTTACATGGTGGTTTTTTGGGATATTCTGATGCCAGGGGTTTACTGTTTTGCCTCGATCTGGTCTCGCGCTCTCTTTTATGTTGGTTATTTGCCTTTGTCTGCATTTTTTAGGATTTAATAGCCTTTTGTGGATTTTTAATAGGCTTTATAGATTTTCCAGGATTTAATTAGATTTTTTCAGCATTTTTAAATAGATTTAAACCTTTTTTAGAATTTTTTAAATTGTTTTAATAGATTTTAGAATAAATTTCTTTTTAGGTATTAAGTTTTTAGATAAATAGAATATTTCTCTTATTAGGTTTTTTTAAGTAGAAATTAAATAGTATAGATTTTATTAGAGATTTAATAGGATTTTAATAGATTTTTTAAATAGAAATTCTTAGAGTTTTTTATTAGTTTAGATATTAGTGGAATTAGTAGAGTTTTATTAGTTTAGAAATTAATTAGGTTTAATAGAGTTTAGTAAGATTTTAATCATCTTTTAGATTTAATTAGGATTTTAATCTTTTAATTAGAGTTTGTTAGATTTAATTAGGATTAGGTTAGTTTAATTTTCATTTAGATTTAATTGTGGTTTTATTTTTTAGTTAATTAGGTTTAGTCTTTAATGAGTTTCTTAATTGAGTTAATCCATTGTTAATTCAGATTTTTGGGTCTTATTGGTCTTTTTTCGTTTGGGCCCAGGATGGTTTTTGGAGGCCCAAAATTTATTAGTCCGTTTCAGCCTTTTTTGTCCAGAAAAATTTGTAGTGCCAAGTGTCCCCTATATAAGCTGCCACGCGTTCAGTGTCAAAGGCCCCCACCTCACATTTTTTATCACTCAGGATCCACACACGTGTAACTCACTCCTCGTCCCCTCCTGCCACGTTTCAATCCACCCAGCTCTCTCTCTCTCTGCGCCACGCCACCCTCACCACGTGTCTTTCTCACATCTTCCCTTTGCATGCAAGCATGACACCTAGCCCTCACCGGAATCCTTCATCGTCGGCCATGCAGCCACCGGCCCGGACGCTCCCCTCCACTACAACGGCCACCGGAGACCGTTAAAGACGCCGGAAACTGCAAATCATCCGTTTTCTCCAGAAATTCATCCGATCTCCCCCGATCTTCTCCATCCACCTTCATCAACAACTCGCCGGAAAACTCAACCAAGTACACAGGAAACTTCATCCTTTGCCGGAAACTTCAAGCAATCTCCAGATTGACTCCTCAAGATCCATCTAAATCTTCACCTGGTTCCTCCTAGATTGCCGCCGTGTTCGTCAGAACCTTCATCGTTCTTCTCATCGTTTCCAGAAAACTTTCAGAACCTTCATAGACCTTCATCAATTTTCCAGAAAAATCTTCAAGAACTTCATTGTTCTTCACGTTTCCCAGCAACATTCAAGGACCTTCGCTCGGAGTTATCAAGAAGCTCAACCAACAGTTTATTTTCCAGATCTCGTGGGGTCTTCAAGATTCATACAATCTCCAAGTATCTTCATCCGTTCTTGCTTCATTTTTCCAGATCTCCTTTCAAGATTCTAGCAAGATCTTCTTCATCGTGGATCCTCCAAGCCCCAAAGTTGCTTCCAAACATCGTCAAGCCCACTGCATCTTGTTCATAGTGGATCTTCAAGAAGTGTTCTCCAAAACTCGTTGTATCCGTTGCTTCACTCCAGGTTTGTTTCCTTTTCGCCACCTCCATTGTTGTTCATTCATTGATTTAGGGTTTCTCGTTTTAAGATTTGAGGTTTTAGTTTTAATTGATGGGGATGATCTAGGTTGATTAGGGTTCGAGGGTTTCAGAAAATGTTTGAGAAGGTTTTTGAGAGGAGTTTCAGAGAGGAGGTTAGGGAGAGGACGGCGCAGTTAGGGTTTGAGGAGAGGTAGTGAACAGTGAACAACGTTGGGGAAGAAGGGTTAGTTTTGTTAATCGATTGTTTGGGTTAGGGTTAGAGTTGGGCCAGGCCCAGTGCGTTATTGCTGTAGATCACCCCCGGTTACTCGTTTCCCCCCCCCCCCCCCCCCTGTGTGAGAATGCTGAAGGATTTGGTTTGGGCTTAGGCCCTAAGTGCTACGCGCACCCCCCCCTCAATTTGGGCCCAGTCTGGAAGCAACTAGGTTTTGCTATCGCTGCACCCCCCTTTTGTTTATTCTTTTTTTTTTTAATTTTCTTTGTTTTGTATCATGTTAGAAAATAATCCATAAAAAATAGTAGGAGTGTCCAATTAATTCCCTTCTTTTTTCTGTAGGTTCCTAATTCAATTTAGAATTTTATAGTGCAAAAATATAGAATTGATCATGCATTTTCATTTTTATTTGCATTTTTGTATTTTAATTGGTATTGAATAATTGGTTTGTGATGTGTCTGCCTTGTTGATTTTAGTTCTCTCATTTGGTATTGATTTTTGCTTTAGTTTTTTAGTATGTTATACTAGACTGATGCATGCGCCCCATGGGATTTTTGTGGTTTTTTTTAGAGATTGATTGATGTTGTTTTAGGGTTAGAGAATAGAGACCTCATAACTTGCTGGCTAACCCTTGACCATTCAATGTTAGGGATTGTTTAGTAGCCTTAGAAGTTGACTTAGGCTTTGAGATTTGATCTTGGGATCATAGAGCCATGTAGGTTTCCCCTAGATTTTTGGTAGATTTTTATAGAGTGTTTTGCTATTCTTTGTTTGAGCTGGAGAATAGGAGAAGTCTTGAGGGCTTCTGACTTTGAAGTTCAACTGTGGTTGAACTTCAGAGATAGTTTCTTTTGGTTTGTGGGCCTGTGGTTTCTTCTTGAAGATGGAGACTGGATAAAGTCTTGATGGAGCTTGCAGGGATGCATGGATTGAGGCCTAGTCTAGGAGCTTGCTCTCTGTTTGTGAGGTTTGAGATCCTGAAGTTTGAGGGAAATTTATGGTACTTTCCTGAGGAAGGCACTATGGATGTCTTTCATTCTTTCTTCTCACCTCTTTCTCAATTATCCAATGATGTTGGAGCCTTCATGTGAGTTTAGTTCCTCCTGAGGAGGAATGTAAACCGTTCACAGTTGTTGAGCCACATGGGATATGATTCCTAAGTGGAAGCCCCCTAGTATTTTCCTGAGGAAGGCACTATGGGTCTGTTCACTTAGTTCCCTTAGTTCATGTAGGATTTCTCAAGTATCCAATGATGTTGGAGCCTTCATGTGAGTTTAGTTCCTCCTGAGGAGGAATGTAAACCGATCACAGTTGTTGAGCCACATGGGATATGATTCCTAAGTGGGAGCCCCCTAGCACTTTCCTGAGGAAGGCACTATGGGTCTGTTCACTTAGTTCCCCTAGTTCTTGTAGGATTTCCTAAGTATCCAATGATGTTGGAGCCTTCATGTGAGTTTAGTTTCTCCTGAGGAGGAATGTAAACCGTTCACAGTTGTCGAGCCGCATGGGATATGATTCCTGAGTGGAAGCTTCCTAGTACTTTCCTGAGGAAGGCACTATGAGTCTGTCTACTTAGCTCCCTTTCTTTGGTAATCTTGTCTTGAAGCTTGAAGACTGGGATTGATTTCTCTTGTGTAGGGTTTTGCTTTAGGGCTTTGCTTAGAGTTTTGATTAGGGGCTTTATTCAGGGGTTTGATTAGGGTTTTGCATAGGGATTTGCTCAGAGGTAGATTAGGGTTTTAGGGCTGTTCAGGGCTTTGCTCAGGGGTTTGATTAGGGGCTTTGTTCAGGGGTCTGTTTATGGTTTTGGAGTTTGTCAGGCTGATTAGCCTTCTCTTTATGTTGATTGACTTGTGTGGTGCTATGCTGCATTAGTCTTAGGGGTTCATCTAGATATTTCTGAGATAGGTGCATCTTAGAAATAGGATTGGCGTGCATGAGAAGTTGAGGCGGTCCTCCTTCTGCTTGATTGTTATTGAGTGGCTTTGCTTGCTGGTATTTGGTAGAGCTGAGCTCCCTTGCCTCTGTGGTGTGTGGCCTTTGTGCCTTGATTGTTTGGTTGTTGCATTCATGCATACCTCCAGTATTTCTTTACTTTGCAGTGATTCCTGTTTGCTGTTTAGTGCTGTTGCCATGATCCCTTAGGAGCTCTAACTTCTCTGTTGTGGAGGAGTTATGATAGACATTAGGTTGGTCAACCAGGCATGATAACAATAGGTAGATTCCCCTTTTCAACCATAGTTTTAGGGTGTCTCTTTCCTTTCTCAAAACAACAGAAAAACACTTAATAAAGGATAAAACAAAAATAAATTCATTTCTTCCGTCAAAAGATTTGAACAAACATCAAAACATTTTGTCCTCCTGGACTGTGAAAACCCTTGGTTAAGATGCATTTTCCCATAAAAAATACTTGAACAGCTTGTGTCGTGCGTAGTCGAACTACGTTTGCTCTGATCTTCCATGCCGTGTGGAAGTACGTAGGCACAGGACGCGATGTCCTGGCGAGCAACCCTCCCCCCGTCTAGACGTAGGTAGTCGAACTACGTTGACTCTGACTTTCCCATTGCACGAGGGAGTACGTAGGCCCAGAACATCGTATGTTCTGTCGAGTCCTGTCCTTTTCTTTTCTTTTCAGACCGACCATTAGCGTAGATAGATAAACACACCCTTTTCCTTATAAACACCAGGCGTGGATCCCGTCGAGTACGATGGACGTGACGGGTGCTAATACCTTCCCCTTGCGTAACCGACTCCCGAACCCAGGTTTTGGTTGCGATGACCATACCTTTCCCGTGTTTTGCGAGGTTTACTTCGAGCGTTTCCTTTCCCTCCGTTGGGATAAATAACGCACGGTGGCGACTCTTCTGTCATGCCGGCGCCGATTTTCGCAGTAGCGACAGACATCAACAAGATGACAGACCCACCACCAAAATAATGATGGAGCAAACTCACACCGGCTACTACCACCAAAAGGATGATAGAGATAACACTCGCACAATCTAACATCAACAAGATGACAGACCCACCACCAAAAGAATGATGGAGCGAACTCACACCGGTTACTACCACCAAAAGGATGATAGAGCAAACACTCGCACGGATAGACATCAACAAGATGACAGACCCTTCAACAAAGGATGTTGGAGAAACCTCACACCGCCTACTACCTCCAAAGGGATGATAGAGAAAACACTCGCACGATCTGACATCAACAAGAGTACACACCCACCACCAAAAGGATGACAGAGCAAACTCACACAGGCTACTATCACCAAAAGGATGATAGAGAAAAACACTCGCACAATCTGACATCAACAAGATGACAGACCCACCACCAAAAGGATGATGGAGCAAACTCACACCGATTATTTCCACCAAAAGGATGATAGAGCAAACACTCGCACGAACTGACATCAACAAGATGACAGACCCACCACCAAAAGGATGATGGAGCAAACTCACACCGGCTAGTACCACCAAAAGGATGATAGAGCTAACACTCGCAAAATCTGACATCAACAAGATGACAGATCCACCGCCAAAAGGATGACGGAGTAAAACTCACGCCGACTACTACCACGAAAAGGATGATAGTGCAAAACACTCCTACAATATGACATCAACAATATGACAGACATACCACAAAAAGGATGATGGAGCGAACTCACACCAGTTGCTACCACCAAAAGGATGATAGAGGAAACACTCGCATGAACTGACATCAACAAGATGAAATACCCACCCCCAAAAGGATGATGGAGCAAACTCACAATGGTTACTACCTCCAAAAGGATGATAGAGATAATAGTCGCACAATCTCACATCAACAAGATGACAGACATACCACCAAAAGGATGATGGAGCAAACTCACACCGGTTACTACCACCAAAAGGATGATAGAGAAAACACTCCCACAATCTGACATCAACAAGATGACAGACCCACCACCAAAAGGATGATGGAGCGAACTCACACCGGCTACTACCACCAAAAGGATGATAGAGATAACACTCGCATAATCTGATATAAACAAAATGACAGACCCACCACCAAAAGGATGACATAGCGAAACTCAAGCCGGATACTAGCACCAAAAGGATGATAGAGCAAAACACTCTAACAATTTGACATCAATAAGAAGACAGACCCACCACGAAAAGGATGATGGAGCAAACTCACACCGGCTACTACCACCAAAATGATGATAGAGCAAACACTCGCACGCACGGGCATTAACAAGATGACAGACCCACCACCAAAAGGACGATAGAGCAAACTCACACCGGCTACTACCTCCAAAAGGATGATAGAGCAAACACTCGCACGAATAGACATCAACAAGATGACAGACCCTTCAATAAAGGATGTTGGAGCAACCTCACACCGCCTACTACCTCCAAAGGGATGATAGAGCAAACACTCGCACGATCTGACATCAACAAGAGTACACACCCACCACCAAAAGGATGACGGAGCAAACTCTCACAGGCTACTATCACCAAAAGGATGATAGAGAAAAACACTCGCATAATCTGACATCAACAAGATGACAGACCTACCACCAAAAGGATGATGGAGCAAACTCACACCGATTATTACCACCAAAAGGATGATAGAGAAAACACTTGCACGAACTAACATCAACAAGATGACAGACCCACCACCAAAATAATGATGGAGCAAACTCACACCGGCTACTACCACCAAAAGGATGATAGAGCTAACACTCGCACAATCTGACATCAGCAGGATGACAGACCCACCACCAAAAGAATGATGGAGCAAACTCACACCGGTTACTACCACCAAAAGGATGATAGAGCAAACACTCGCACGAATAAACATCAACAAGATGACAGACCCTTCAACAAAGGATGTTGGAGCAACCTCACACCGCCTACTACCTCCAAAGGGATGATAGAGAAAACACTCGCACGATCTGACATCAACAAGAGTACACACCCACCACCAAAAGGATGACGGAGCAAACTCACACAGGCTACTATCACCAAAAGGATGACAGAGAAAAACACTCGCACAATCTTACATCAACAAGATGACAGACCCACCACCAAAAGGATGATGGAGCAAACTCACACCGATTATTACCACCAAAAGGATGATAGAGCAAACACTCGCACGAACTGACGTCAACAAGATGACAGACCCACCACCAAAATAATGATGGAGCAAACTCACACCGGCTACTACCACCAAAAGGATGATAGAGCTAACACTCGCACAATCTGACATCAACAAGATGACATACCCACCACCAAAAGAATGATGGAGCAAACTCTCATCGGTTACTACCACCAAAAGGATGATAGAGCAAACACTCGCACGAATAAACATCAACAAGATGACAGACCCTTCAACAAAGGATGTTGGAGCAACCTCACACCGCCTACTACCTCCAAAGGGATGATAGAGAAAATACTCGCACGATCTGACATCAACAAGAGTACACACCCACCTGTTGCACCCCAAAATTTGCTCAACCTTTTCCAATTGGTTTATGCTTCAATTGCATTAGCATTTGCATATAGAGTCATGTACATAGCCTAACCATCTGCATAGCATAGCATAGCAAGTCATCCAACAGGGACCAAGCACTATTCTCATCTCTATGAGCCTATCAAGAGGATATTATTCTAATTCAATCTCATTCAAGTCATCAGAAAGAATTTGAAAGCTAGGAAGTCAATGGATCAATCAGTGCATCTATCTCCTATTTGAGGGTATTTGAGGATCAATAAGGGAGTTGTGAGCTGTAAATTGAGCATGGAGATTATGTGGACATCATGGAAGACTTAGAAAGTCATTTGGAGAAGGATACAAGTCATTGATGTGATCACAAGAATTGCAGTTGAAGACATTCAACTAGGGTTTCATCTGGGTCAACCCTGGGTCAACTCTAGGTCAATTGATTGATTGAAAGGCATTGAGGTCTATTGGAGAGATGTGGGGTTCATCATTTGGCATGAAGAATAAGGATATGGTGATATGTCAAGAAGAAATCAAGATAAATCAAGGAGAAGAGGAGTTTCTAAATTAGGGTTTCTGTGTAAAATCCCCTAATTTAGGTCACATTTCCAAGCAAGATAAGTCAAAATGCAAGCTTCAAATGGATCCTTGGCCAACATGAAACTTGTAGAGGATCTCAAGACCTTTAATTTGAGTGGTGGAAGACATCAAGGAGATTTATAGAACTCAAGTTATGGTCCTTTCAAGTTACAGGTCATCTGAGGTATCTGAAATTTTGTCTGTGAAAGTTACTTGTCTTCCAAGCAATTTTTACCCCTCCAGGAGATTTCAAATGAATTTATGGTTAACATAAGAGTTGTTCCTCATTGTCTTAGCTTTCTATAATGGTATAATATGCCTTCATATGATTTGTGTAACTCTACTTATGGTCTTGGCAAGCAAAGGTTGTTTTGGTCATCTGAGAATTACAGGTCATTTCAAACCTATGCCCAAAACTCATACAAGGAAGCTTCAAATGGAAAACTTCACAACATCAAACTTGTTCCAAATGACATTTTGAGTCTAGAAAAGCGACCATGAAAGATTGGAAAGGCTCATAGCTCAAGGTTTCAAAATTGGTGGATTTAATGAATAAAAAATGACCTAAATTTGAGATTTTTCATACTTTGGCCAAATGAGGTGAAATTATAGGTCATTTTGATTGGAAAAATCATTTTGAGAACATTGGAAAAATTATAATTTTGAGTTTGGTTCAAGATTTAGGAGTTATGCATGGTTACTTACAATGAAAGTTACATAATCCAAATCCAAGGGAAAGTGTGCATGGGAAGCTTCTCCAAAGTTCTAGGAGTTTCTAAACTCATGTATATATTGCATTAAGAGACTCCATGCCATGGTTGGTGAATCACATTGCTCATAACACCAAGTTTCACACATTTTTTCCAACTTGCAAAAGCTTTTCAAACTACCTCAAATCTTCACCAATTTTCACAATTCTTGAGTGGATCATCATCACCATCACTCATAGATCAGAATTCACATCAAGATTGGTTAGAATTAGGGAGAAATCGTGCCACACAATTCTATCATCCAAGGAGCAAGATTTTGGTGATTGCAAGATCCAAGAGGATTGAACAAAATTCAGTGCATACAGAACTCATCATCAAGTTCCCTGATCCATTTCCAATCATTACAAGCATCAGATCAGAGAATTTCATAGCTGTTTTCTTCATTTTACACCAGGTTGGATTTCTATTCGAATTGCATGATTCAGCCAGCATGTTAGTGATTTGTTAGCATAGAATGGTTAAGTTAAGTTAGATGATGAATTTCACCAAGTTTGAACAAGTTTCATGGATGTTGATCATGATGCACTAATTCTGTTGGAGCTTATAACATCAATGATAATGCAAGATAATCTTGGACTTATGGCTTAAAATGATCAGTGTGAGATGTAGATAATGTTAGGATAGAATTAGAGAGAATTGGAAGAAGTGATATCAGGTGATCATGGTGGATTCAGACTGTTATGCTCATTGGGTTCTATTGTGGAGTGAGTTTTAGAAGGAGATATTGTTATGGTCGCGTAGAGGGAAGAAATTAGAGCAATTTTGCTTTTGGAATCGTATGATTTCATGGTGCGTGGAGGGAGAACAGATAACTTGAAGATGCATGCATGGTTAGGGTTTTCAGACCTTAGGGTTTGCTGGAGGTTGAAGACGACCTTTGGGCCGTTGGAACTAGCTATTGACTTGGACTCATCTCTTGATCGTGTGGCTGTGGTTTAAAACGAAAACGGAGGGAAGTTCAAATGGTGCAACGCACCGTTTCATTAAACATAATCAGACTGGGCTCGTTAGTTCATTGCTATGCACACCCTCCCCAATCAGGCCCAATTCTCTCATAACTAAAATAATTGATATTTGCACCGTTTTCAGTTTTTTAATTTTTGTCATATTTTCTGATGGTGTTGGGACCAGACGCGCTTGCTATGCGCGCCCCCAGTCTGGGGCCAGTTGGTTGTTTTAACTGCTTTTTATTACTCATGGCACCCCTTTCCATATTAATTCCACTTTATTTTCTTTCAAAATTTCATTTCTTTAAAAATTCATAAAAAATAAAAAAATGCATGATTTTAATTGGTTCTTTTTTTATGTTGTTCATAATTTTGTCAAGAAAATTATCCCATAAAAAAATTAATATTTCATTTTATTTTCATATTTTTGGCATATTTTTCTTTTTAATAGGTGTAAATATTGTTTAGTTTGATACATGAATTTGTTAATTTTAGTTTGAATAGATGCTTTACCATTTTTAATCCATTCTTTTTAGGTTGATTAGATTAGACATTTATCTTGTATATAAAATTTAGTTCATATTTTTAGGACTTAATTTTAGGAGATTTGTTTAGGTGTGAATAACATGATCAAAACTAGGGTTTAGGAGATGACATAGGTGAATTAGTTCATTTCCCTTAGGAGTTAGAAATTGAATCTTTGGGGTATGGGACTATAGGGATTATGGGTAGTTATTAGATCCCTTAGAAATTGTTAGGATTCACCTACTGCTATTAATATACTGTCTATATTTGTTTGACTGAGTGGTGTGCCCTCTAGGGTTATTTTCATTTGTCTGTATGGGGTATTGGGTTTGCTTGGGGATTTGGGAGAGCTGAAGACTTTGATGATGAAGGCCATTGGAGATCAAGAGATTGAAGACCAACTTCCAGAGTTGATGAGGAGATTTTTGTTAGCAGCTGTTGAGGAATCTAGGGTTTAGGAACTAGGCAGAGCTCTAGAGTAGAAAGCTTGATTCTCAAACATGGAATGCCTTGTTTGCATCCATTCTTTCTCTATGATTCAAAGTATCTTTCAAATATCCACCTCCTTCCTTTGGAAGGATCAGTGAATGTATTTGAAAGATAGAACTTTTGAGAGAAAATTATCTGTATAATGTTAACAGTTAATGAACCACCCTTGGTAGGTAATTAACTGTCTAACATTCATTCACTTCATCTGGTTGACTGATATTCCTCTTGGAGTCTGAGACTTGAAGAAAAGCCATTGCAGATGGAAGATTGATAATCAAGACCTTGCTTGAAGGCTGTGGAGATGGAGATTGATGCTTGCCTGAAGCTTGTAGCTGTTTGATGATGACTTGAAGATAGGTGTTGATGCAGAGCTGATGTGGCTGTTTATTTTTGCTGTTCATTTCTGATGTATTGTTTGGTTTTCCCTGACTGTATTGTTTGCTGTTTAACCTGTTAGGTTGAAAGTGAATTCTGTTCACTTTTGCCTGTTGTTTTCTAGGTTCGAGGTTGAGTGGGACTCCCTTGCCTCGCTTGTATTGTTGCATCCATGCATTTTACTGCTTTTGTATATATATGCTATTGTTTCTGTTTCCGTCTATTCCCTTAGGATCTTTGTTTCTCTCTGCGCAAGAGAGGAGCATGATAGACACTAGGTCTTAACCCATGCATGATAACATTAGGTTAGTTTGACTCCCCTTTTCAACCATAGGTTAGAGTTCTGTCTCTTCTTTCTCAAAACAAACAGAAAAACACAATAAGATTTCAAACACAATAAAAGACATTTCTTCCGTAAAAGAATGTGAACTCATCAAAACGTCAATTTTTGTCCGCTTGGACCGGTAATCAGAAAAACCCTTTTTCAGAAGGAATAAAAGCAATCAAGACAGACTTGTGTCTTCCGTGGCCCGAACTACGTTTGCTCTGATCTTTCATGCTGTATGAAAGTACGTAGGCATAGGATGCGATATCCTAGCGAGCAACCTTCCCCTCCTTTCCCGTAGGTAGGCGAACTACGTTGACTCTGATTTCTCGTTCCAAACGGGAATACGTAGGCATAAAGTGTGATACTTTGCCGAGTCATTTTATTTTCTTTTAACCCCTGACCTGTAGAGTAGATAGAATAACAATCCGTACTAGAAAACAAGCGTGGATCCCGTCGAGTACGACGGACGTGAGGGGTGCTAATACCTTCCCCTTGCGTAACCGACTCCCGAATCCAGGATTTGGTTGCGATGACCATTCCTTTCCCGTCTTTGCGGTAGGTTTACTCTGAGCGTTTCCTTTCCCTCCGTTGGGATAAATAACGCACGGTGGCGACTCTTCTGTTCAGCCGGCGCCGATTTTCGCAGTAGCGACAGCTGGCGACTCTGCTGGGGATCCGACGTCCCCTGGCTGCTGAGGACTGCGATAGTTCTTATGCATTTGGGATCCAACGTCCCTTAAGAGAGTCAATCCTAGCGCTTGTTTTCCCGTCGAGGATTTTGTATGGATTTATATTTCTGACATTTATTTTCAGCATTATATATATTGATTATTATTGCTGTATTGGGGTGTGATGGGTGGTTCTATGATTGAGAGATAAGCCGGACCTGGGCTTGAGTGCACCTAGAGTTAGAGTAGAAAGTAGTGGGCGCGTGCCGGCTTTGCTTGCATTAGTGTCTCATGAAATCTACACTCGGACGAGGTTCTTCTGGTTGGCTTCTTTTTCTACCCTTTGGGTCGAAGGGGTTGTTGGTCAGCTGAATTGTCGACTCCGGGAACCGGTCATTTGGAAGTTGGCTAAGTGAGGCCTCTTCAGGGATTGATGATGCCACTCCTTCTGGGAATCGTATCATCAACCCTGAAAGTCTGTGACACCGACGACCGCATAGGATGCCGTACCTTGTGTCAGTTACTAGGACATCCACCTGTGAGAGGGTTTGGGGTTATGCAGGTAACTAGACCTTCAGATACCGGTTATTTCTTGATCTGAGATCCTGGGTATTTATGGAGAGTTCTGAGGTCTGTCAGAGACCAATTGGAGAGTTCTAAGGTCTGTCAGAGACCAGTTGGAGATATGATGTGAGGTCTATCAGAGACCAATCAGAGTTATGTTGTGGGGTCTATCAGAGACCAGTGTTGGAGCTTTGTTTCAGGTCTATCAGAGACCAGTGTTTGAGGACTTCTGGAGAGTCTATCTGAGACTTCTTGATATGGTTCAGGCTTCTCAGCCACGGCATTTGGTCCCTGTTGCATGTTGCTTGCATTGCATTGTTTGCATACCCATTATCATTGCATCCCATTAACGTGTGTCTGTGCTGCAGGTGCATTTGCATATCCCCCGGTCCTAGTGCCCAGACTTCTGAGTTTTGATCATGGCTGGTTTGAGGAAGACAGTTGCGTATAAGCTACCGGCACCTGATATTACTCCTTTGCTTGGTCTGATATCTCTTGCTGATGAGGAGGTTAGGAGAAGCTTCAGAATGAGTCATGGAAGATTGCTGAGATTAGTCTGCAAACCCACTGCCGATGAGATGAATGGGCTGTACACCTTGATGCAGTTCTATGACCCCGCATTGAGATGTTTCACGTTTGCTGACTTTATTCTGGGGCCTACCATTGAAGAGTATGTGGAGTTTACTGAGCTACCGGTGTAGAACAAGGTTCCCTTTATTCACTCTGCTGCTGAGCCCAAGTTGGAGGATTTGGCTAAGGCCCTGCACATGAACGCTGCAGAACTGTTAGTGACTTCTTGGCTTGGGGTTTCAGGTTTCTCTCTTGATTTTCTGGTTGGCAAGGCTCAGGAGTATGCCAAGAGCGGATGTTGGGTGGTTTTCAATTCCATTTTGGCTCTATGCATTTATGGAATTGTGTTGTTTCCTAACTTGCCCAATTTCGTGGACTTGGACGCTTTCCATCTGTTTGCTGCTGGCAACCCAGTGCCCACGTTGATCGGAGACTTCTACCACTCATTGCACTACAAGAATGAAAACAGAAGGGGAAAGGTTGTTTACTGCTGTGCGTCGTTGTTGAACATGTGGTTTAAGAGCCATCTTCCCTTGAAGGGATCTTTTGTGGATAGTGTAACTACCGCTAGCTGGTCAGAGCGCCTGATGAGGCTATCTTCTGAAGACATAAAGTGGTTTGATCGAGACTTGCTGGGGTCTGAGCTTATCTTCAGTTGTTCTGGGTATCCCAATGTTCCGCTGATAGGAAGAAAAGGGTGTATCAATTACAACCCTTCGCTGTTCGTTCGCCAGTTTGGATATGCGCTGAAGAACCCACCAAAGGAGGAAGAAGTACAGGAATCTCTGTACTTCACCGGTGATTTGGAGGGAGAGTTACTAGCGAAGCTGCAGCATGCCTGGACGCGTATTAACAGAAAAGGGAAGCCACTGTTAGGGAAGAACGACTGTCAAGCTTATGCACCATACAGAGTTTGGATCCAGGAGAGAGCCAGTCAGTTATTGATGCCATTTCCAGCTGCACCAGTCCCTGTTCATACTCCGGTAGAAGAGCCAACCACTGTTTCTAGGGAGGCATACGAGCAAGTTGTGAAAGAAAAATAAGCCTTGATGAAGATCAATGAAGGGTTAGAGCAAGAGCTAGCCCAGATACGCAGTGAGAAAAACAAGGTCGTGCATGCTTTCCAACAGCAGATCGAGCTAGTAAACAGACTAGGGGCTGAGTTGACTGAGGAGAAAAAGAAGCGCGAACGTCTGGGGCAAGAGTTCATAAGCTCCCATGACATGCTGGAGTCCAAAAAGAAAGCGCTCGACGCAGCACACCGAGAAATCTCTTCTTGTAATAAGACTTGGAATGCTACGCTCACCAACAATAAAAAGAGGGAAGATAAGTTGAAGCAGCAAATTTCCGACCTCGAAGAGCAGTTGAAGGCTAGCATCAAGAAGTATGAAGAAGAAGTGATGACCCGGTATAGTCTCCAGAATGCATTGAACAAGGCCATCGAAGGCAGGAACGAAGCTGTGTCTCAGAAGCGGAAGTTAGAGGATCGCTTCGGAGAAGGGGCATGGGAGGAAACTGCTGGAGACGTGGGACGTGTTCTCAAGAGAAGAAACCAGCTTGTCGAGGGTCTGCTTACCCGACCAGGTCATCCAGAGACCAAGAAGTTGCTAGAAGAGTATCAGGCTTATGGGAGTACTTGATCATTTCATGTATTAACTTGTATGCTTTATTTGCATAGTGCTGACCATCACCAGGATTGTTGGTTGAGGTCATGCCTTCTCTTTGTACTCAGTGATATTGTATTCTTGGCTTATTGGTTTTCTCTGCAATATATGAGGCTTTCTGTGATTCAGCTCCGACCTTTATATTGCTAGCACTGTCACTGCACTGGCACCTTCGCACTAGAATCGGGGAATGCTATACCCTAATGCACAGACACACACATTGCATTGCATTCATATTCATATTGCATTACAGGTAATTTTTGGATGATATCTTATTCCCTGCTCTGTACCAGGTATTTTCAGGATTGCAGATCAGCGCCCGCACAGATACTCCACTCGCACCAATTGTCGAAGAATCATGGATCAAATGCAGAACGAGATGCAAGATATGCGCGAGAAGCTAGCGCTCTTCATGCAGACCATGGAGACTATTGCAAAAGGTCAGGAGAATTTGCAAGCCATGGTGCAGCCTCTGTTGGTCAGAAATGCTGGTCACGGGAATGAGGATCATCAGTCTGTGCGAGTCGACACTGTTCATGGGGATGGCACTCCCACGCCAGTGGCTCTGCCTGTAGTCAATATACCTGCTGTTAATGTCAACAACGCTACTGCTGCTGGGAACGGTAACGTTGGAGTTGGGAACGAGACTGCTGTCCATAACGTTGGGCTTGGTGATGTCAACTTGGGTGATAATATGGGAGGCAACGGCTTCGGTAATGCTGGATTCGGGTTTAATGATCAGGGATTCGATAATGCTGGGAAATATGGTTTCAATGCTCAAGGCTTTGGGCAGGACGGTTTTGGTATGATCAATCAGGGTTATGGAGGATTCGGAAATGGAAACGGCGCTGGGTTAATGACTGTTGGAGCTGCTGGAATTGCTCCGGGATACGGAAATAGAGGGCGAGGCCCAGTGATGAATCAGATTAGAGCTGGCCGCAACAATGGATACGATGGGTACGGAGCTGGGAATGGTATCTGGCAGGAGGATCAGCAGGAGGACGCCTTCTCCGGTGGAGGTTTCGAGGGACCGATGGATGACTCCCAGAAGATCAGAATGCTAGAAGAGCAGATGAGGAAGGTCCTGAACCAAAGTGATGTGGGCTTAGGCATGTCAACAATGGGTCTGGTACCTGGCTTGAGGGTGCCAATCAAATTCAAAGCTCCTACGTTTGATAAGTATAAAGGGGATACCTGTCCGAAAGTGCACGTGCGGGCTTATTACAGAAAGATGTCTGCGTATTCAACTGATGAAAGGATGCTAATGCATTTCTTTCAGGATAGTTTGTCGGTTCCTTCCCTAGAGTGGTATATAGGATTGGAACCAACGCATATAAAGACATGGAAGCAACTGGCAGAGGCATTTGTAGCTCACTATAAGTATAACAGCGACCTGGCACCCAACCGGGTCCAATTGCAAGGGTTGTCTCAGAAGAAGGGTGAGAGCTTTAAAGAGTAGGTGCAAAGATGGCGCGACATGGCTGCTAGGGTCCGTCCTACTCTCGAAGACAAGGAAATGAATGACATGTTCATCAGAACATTCACCGGCATGTTTTATGACAAGTTGTTTCACACATCTTTGGCCAGTTTCTCAGACTTAATTCTGATGGGAGAAAAGATTGAAAGTAACATTAAACAGGGAAGATTCCAGGCTGAGGAATCAATTGCATCTGGCAGTAACAGGAAGGCTTTTGGGGGGCGCCGTCAGGGCGATGCAAGCGCAGTGTTTGGAGGCCGAGGCAGAGGTCGAAACCAGTATAATCAGCCGCAGCAGGTGGCGAGTGTTACTATTCCGTTCCAACAACAACCATTTCAGCAACAACCAATGCAACAACAACAACAGTAGCAGCAGCCACAGCAGGGGGCACAGCCCGCACAGCGCAGATTCCAGGGGGGTAAACCAAGGAGAGTGTTTGAGAAGCCGCCCTCAACGTATGCTGATTTGCTACAGACGTTATTAGGGTTGAACTTGGTAGAGAAGAGAACTCTGGCGCCTATTACGGGAACTCCTCCGTATGGTTATGATGCAAGCAGGCATTGCGAATTTCATTCTGGGGCCCCGGGCCATGATGTAGAGGGTTGCCATGCTTTTAAGCATGTTGTGCAGGATTTATTGGATAGCAAAGCTATCAATTTCGGAACAGCAGGGCCGAATATAGTGCAGAAGCCCATGCCTAATCATGGGGCAAACGCCATTCTGACTGAGGAAGGGTTGGATCTGATTATGAATGTCGACGATTTAAAGACGCCGCTGAGCGAGATAAAAAGCAGATTATTGCAGGGGGGTGTCTATCCAGGATGCGACGAGTATTGTTTAAAATGCTGGACCCTAGCTGGGGGGTGTGATGATTTAAAGAAAGGTATTTAGGCTTTAATAGATGGCGGCACGTTGCAGTTTGACCGAGCAGCAATTGAAGAGCCTGCAGGAGCAGTACCAGACAATCAAAGTGATGTGGCCACTGTAACGATTCCTCGAAAGACAATCACTATAACAGCACCGGCCCAGCGATCGCCGATCACCATAACTAAGGCCGGGCCAATCCCGTACGAGAGCACAAAGGCAGTCCCATGGTCATATGGGTTGGAAGTGTATTGTGACGGAATAAAGATTGACGTTAATAAGCAGCCAGCCGAGACTGTAGACAACGTTGTTGGTTCAGGAGGTATGACAAGGAGTGGTAGGATCTTCGCATCGCCTGAGGTGGAGGCCGAAAGATTGGCAAAGGGGAAGGGAAAAATGGTTGAGAATGCCCCAGTGCAAGCAAGCGGCAAAGAAGCGGCATCGAAAGATGTAGAAGAGTTCATGCGCTTGATTCGAAAAAGTGATTATAAGATTGTGGAGCATCTGCAACAGACGCCATCAAAGATATCTATCCTGTCGTTGCTATTTTGTTCTGAAGCTCACAGAAATGCTTTGTTGAAAGTCCTGGATACTTCCTTCGTACCCCAAGATGTTTCCGTAAATCAGCTGGAGGGAGTGTTGGCCCATGTAAATGCGGGCCACAACTTGGGCTTTACCGACTTTGATTTGACCTCGAAGGGGAGGGAGCATAATATGGCGCTGCACGTATCTGTCGAGTGTAGAGGATCAGTCATGTCGCATGTATTGGTCGACACCGGATCGTCTTTGAATGTGCTGCCCAAGAAAGCGATGATGAAGCTAGATGTCAGAGGAATCCTGTGCACGCCCAGTGACTTGGTAGTCAGGGCATTTGATGGGACGCGAAGAACAATTTTTGGATCGATAACATTGCCTCTACAGGTGGGGCCGGAGGTGTTTGCCACTGAATTTTATATCATGGACATCCAGCCTGCATATAGCTGCCTACTCGGAAGACCTTGGATTCATGGGGCAGGGGCAGTCACGTCTACCCTGCATCAAAAGTTGAAATATATGGTGGGAGACAGCGTGGTTACTGTCTGTGGCGAAGAGGACATCCTGGTCAGCCATCTGTCGTCATTTAAATATGTGGAGGTCGATGGAGAGATTCACGAAACACCCTGCCAGGCGTTTGAAGGATTGCGTATCAAGGACAAAGGTCCCGGGCCGAGCAAAGTGTCGGAGGTAGCCGTCTCGTCGTATAAAGAAGCTCAAGCTCTGGTAGAGACTGGTGAGACAAAGGGCTGGGGCAAAGTGCT
The DNA here is from genome assembly GCA_963859935.3 of Lathyrus sativus. Classification (NCBI taxonomy): domain Eukaryota; kingdom Viridiplantae; phylum Streptophyta; class Magnoliopsida; order Fabales; family Fabaceae; genus Lathyrus; species Lathyrus sativus. Next base: position 250,584,809 of record OZ012740.1, on the reverse strand, counting down.
GGATATTCCTGTGAAGATGGACCGGTTTGGACTGGGGTACCAACCGTCGTCGTCAACACCTGCTGTGGGGCCACCCCGTTTCAGAGGGCCAATAACCATCTCTGCTAGTGGAGTATGTCATGAGACCATCAACGCTGCTTCAGAGTCTGACGAAGGAGACAGCGACTGCGATATGGATGCCTGGATTCAGCCAAGCACGCCAGGACAGGGATTGTGCAACTGGTCTATTCAGGAGCTTGTTCCTGTGACTCTTAAATAGTAATGCTTTGTTTTTTAATTGTTGAACAATATGGTGTCTTGCCTGGGGCATCATGATTTGCTTAGGGTTGTGCTGTTATGAACATTGCGTGTTTATCATTAAATAAAAGGCGTTTTTCATGTACAAATATTGTGATCCCTGTTTTTCTTGTTTTGTATTTTTCAATAAAATGGCAACGTGGTTATTCGCTTTATACGCGTTTTGAAGCATTTAACCATTCTTTTTGCAGGATAACATTTTCAGATGACATCCTTGAACCACCTATGACTCGTCCCGACTTTGAACACCCGGTATTTCAGGCCGAAGAAGAGGTTGTTGAAGATGGTGACGTTCCCGAAGAACTGTCTTGGTTGGTGAAGCAAGAGGAAATAGTCATTCTGCCTCACGAGGAGGTCATCGAAATTATCAACTTGGGGTCGGAAGGGGTTGAGAAGAATATTCGTATAGGAGCCGCGCTGCAGAGCGACATCAAGCGAAGACTGGTTGAAATGCTCCGAGAGTATAGTGATGTGTTCGCTTGGTCGTATGAAGACATGCCAGGGCTTGATACAGATATGGTCGTACACCGTCTGCCATTGAAAGAAGAATGCCCGTCGGTCAAACAGAAGCTTCGTAGAACTAGACCAGATATGACAGTGAAGATCAAAGAGGAAGTTCAAAAACAGTGGGATGTTGGTTTCCTGGCTGTGACAAACTATCCCTCATGGGTTGCTAACATTGTACCAGTGCCAAAGAAAGATGGCAAGGTTCAAATGTGTGTGGATTATAGGGATTTGAACAAAGCAAGCCCAAAGGACGATTTTCCGCTTCCTCATATCGATGTGCTAGTTGATAACACTGCTCAATACTCCGTATTCTCCTTCATGGATGGCTTCTCAGGCTATAATCAGATTAAAATGGCGCCAGAGGACATGGAGAAGACTACTTTCATAACGCCTTGGGGAACATTTTGCTATAAAGTGATGCCCTTCGGGTTGAAGAATGCTGGGGCAACGTATCAGCGTGCAATGACGACTCTCTTTCATGATATGATGCATAAAGAGATCGAAGTTTATGTTGACGATATGATTGCCAAATCCCAGACGGAGGAAGAGCATCTGGTGAATCTGCTGAAGTTATTTAAGAGGCTTAGGAAGTTCAGGCTGAGACTGAATCCTAACAAATGCACCTTCGGGGTGAGATCGGGTAAACTGCTGGGGTTTATCGTAAGTGAAAAAGGAATAGAGGTTGATCCTGCAAAAATAAAAGCAATTCAAGAAATGCCGACGCCTAAAACAGAGAAAGAGGTGCGCGGGTTTTTAGGGAGGTTGAACTACATCGCCCGGTTCATATCTCACCTAACTGCTACGTGTGAACCATTGTTCAAGCTGTTGAAAAAAGATCAAGCTGTAACGTGGAACGAAAATTGTCAAAAGGCGTTCGATAAAATAAAGCAGTATTTGCAGGAGCCTCCTATTTTGATACCCCCGGTGGCAGGGAGACCCTTGATTATGTATTTGACAGTTCTTGAGGGAAGCATGGGTTGTGTTCTCGGTCAACACGACGAGACAGGAAGAAAAGAGCATGCGATTCATTACTTGAGTAAGAAATTTACAGACTGTGAATCTCGATATTCAATGCTGGAGAAAACTTGTTGCGCGCTAGCCTGGGCCGCCAAGCGTTTGAGGCAATACATACTGAATCATACAACCATGCTCATCTCGAAGATGGACCCTATCAAATATGTATTCGAAAAGCAGGCATTATCAGGGAGAATTGCTCGTTGGCAGATGGTCTTGACTGAATATGACATCCAGTATGTCTCGCAAAAGGCTATAAAGGGGAGTGTACTGTTTGAGTACTTGGCTGAGCAGCCTATTGAAGATTACCAATCGATGAGGTTTGATTTTCCTGACGAGGATATCATGTACCTAAAGATGAAAGATTGTGAAGAGTCGTTGCCAGACGAAGGACCAGAATTGGGTTCCAAATGGAAGATGATATTTGACGGAGCTGTGAACGCTTACGGTAGCGGAATAGGGGCAATCATCACTACTCCACACGGGTCGCACATCCCGTTCACTGCTCGATTGACCTTTGCAGTTACCAATAATGAAGCCGAATACGAAGCTTGTATAATGGGGCTTGAAGAAGCCATTGATTTGCGAATCAAGAATCTGGACGTATACGGAGGCTCAGCTCTGGTGGTGAATCAGATCAAAGGGGAGTGGGAGACACGTCAGCCCAATTTAATACATTACATGAATTATGCAAGGAGATTGTTGCCTTTCTTTGACAAGGTTGAATTGCATCATGTACCGCGAGCGGAGAATCAGATGGCTGACGCCCTGGCCACTTTGTCTTCCATGTACAAAGTCAACTTCTGGAACGAAGCTCCCAGAATTATTATCTCTCGACTTGACAGACCTGCCTTTGTGTTTGCTATTGACGAGGCATCCGATGACAAACCGTGGTATTTTGATATCCTTAATTTCCTGAAGAACAAAGAGTATCCGGCTGGGGCATCCAGTCAAGATCGGAAGACTCTCAGGAGATTGACGGGTAATTTCTATTTGAATCCGGACGGTGTCTTGTACAGAAGAAACCATGATTTGGTGTTGCTCCGTTGCGTGGATGAAAAAGAGGCAAAGCTGCTCATGGAGGAAATACATGAAGGTACCTTTGGTACGCATGCTGGTAGGCATGCTATGACGAGGAAGCTGCTACGGGCAGGTTACTTTTGGCTGACTATGGAAACTGATTGTTTTAAGTTTGCGAGGAAGTGCCACAAATGCCAAATCTATGCTGATAAGATCCATGTGCCTCCGAGTCCTCTGAATGTGATGTCATCACCATGGCCATTCTCGATGTGGGGAATCGATATGATTGGAAAGATTGAGCCGACAACTTCTAATGGGCACCGGTTCATTCTAGTAGTAATCGATTATTTCACCAAGTGGGTGGAGGCGGCGTCATACGCAAATGTGACTAAGCAGGTGGTAACCAGGTTTATCAAGAGAGATATTATTTGCAGATATGGGATCCTCGAGCGGATAATCACTGACAACGGTTCAAACCTGAATAACAAAATGATGAAGGAGCTCTGTCAGAATTTCAAGATTGAACATCACAACTCCTCCCCTTACCGACCCAAGATGAATGGAGCTGTCGAAGCGGCCAATAAGAATATCAAGAAGATCGTTCAAAAGATGGTGGTGACCTACAAGGACTGGCATGAGATGCTACCTTTTGCTTTGCACGGTTATCGTACGACGGTACGCACATCAACCGGGGCAACCCCGTTCTCGTTGGTATACGGAATGGAAGTTGTGCTACCATTGGAAGTCGAGATTCCTTCTCTGAGAGTATTGCGAGACGTCCAACTAGATGAGGCAGAATGGGTGAAAGACAGGTTGAACCAACTGAGCTTAATGGATGAGAAAAGGCTAGCTTCTCTAGCATACGGTCGTTTGTACCAGAGCCGAATGAAGAAAGCATATGATAAGAAGATACATCCGCGGAGCTTTCAGACGGGCGACCTTGTGCTGAAAAGGATTCTCCCGCCGCAGGCAGATCACAGGGGCAAGTGGACCCCCAACTACGAAGGGCCATACGTTGTCAGAAAAGTCTTTTCAGGAGGAGCGTTATTGTTGTCCACCATGGACGGTGAAGACTTTACGTCGCCTGTGAATTCGGACGCAGTTAAAAAATACTTTGCTTAAAATTGACCCGCTGGACAGAAAAAAGAGAGTCCAGGCAAAAATGGGGCATCCTGGCGAACCAAAAACAGAATAAAAGGTTCGGGCAAAAGTTAGGGATAAAAATTGAAAAAATGTACACCCGCGAAGTTGAAAACCTACACTGGGCGGCTTCGGTAAAAAAGGGTATCCCGGTGAGCTGAAAACCCGTAAAGGGCGGTTCACGCAAAAGTTAGGGATTTGAAAAGCAAATGACTGCGGTCCGAATTTGATACTGCATTGAGCATTGGTGCGGGAGAATATACTCGAGGGGTCGATTATCAGATACAATCTCTTCGGAAGTGTGGATACCGGGAATGTATTAGAGTCGGACGAGTCATAGGAGGATCAGTCCATGATGATCATCTGCATCCCGTTGCCGACATGTGTACAAATTTAATTTGTCATTATATCTATGCTTCTTGTGCATACTTGTATATTTGCTTTGCGTAGCTTCCTCTTTTCAGGAGTTACATCCCGTGTACAAAACTCTGCCCATTCAGGGGCCCAATCAATAAAATATGTTATTCAGTATTTGATGCTGGTTCTTTACTGTTTTGTGCATGATAAACGCCTAAGTTTACTGAAACTAGCATGTGTATAACATCACTGGCCCTTGCCAATAATTGCTAAAACTTTGAATTAACTGAAAACGATGTCACTAACGCTAACCTGAATAGATTTGGTTGCATAGACTTGTCTTGTCTTGTTTGTGTTGTTGCAGGGTTCATAGCCGTACAAAGAGGACGATCAAAAGATTGCAGTAACGAAAGACTTGATCCCCACGCAGGTCGTGCTTCCAAGATAATAATGTTCCTCCCTGAAGAAGGATCAAATTCTCCAGCTAGTCGTAGCTTATTCCAAAGGGCATTCTCCAACAAAGTCGTTTATCCTCAGCAAAGTTTGGCAATTCCAAGATCGAAGGCCGTATTCAGACAGTGCATCTCAAGCAGAGTGGTTTAGCCGCAGAAAGATTAATATTTGTGAGTTGTATTCAGACAGTTCACCTTTTCCCGCAGGGTCATTTACTCTCCCCCAGTGGAGTCAGTTGATTTTCCCCAAAAAGAATCGTCCCATCCCCAGTGGAGTTCTCTTTTCAGCAAGTGTTTTCATTCCTCTCAGTGGAATATGAAGATTAAGACTCTCCCCGGCAGAGTTGGTTGCGTGCCCTGGCATTTATTTTGTCAGAATACCGTGTGATATCCGTTCACTCTCCAGCAGAAGTTTAATCATACCAGGCGCATCTGCTATTCTCCAGCAGAGTTATATTCCCCAGCAGGGTGTTACTTCGATGAGGTGCTTGGTTTAAGTTCCCAATTTCCCAACTGAGTCAACTTCACCCTTCCAGCATTTATTTTGCGGGAATAATTCTGTAGCATCTGGCTATCCCCAGCGGAGTTGGCATTGTCTTCAGCATTTATTTTGCTGGAGCAGTTCCTGTATCTCAGCAGTTCGAGTCTACATTTGCATTGGCATATAGTGTCATATTTGCATTCACCAAATAAACACGCGCACCATTCCCAGGTCGAATGGAGCATTGCGTCATTGTCAAACACATGCATTTTGAAGCATAAACCAGGTTGGCTAACCGTTTGTTTCAAGTATTGTTTTTCTTGCAGATAGAGAGAGCTCTTGCTCAAATGAATTACCTAGACATTCAAGATCTCGACGTGAGACATTCAATGATAGTGTCAGCTTTGGCATTATTCCCCACAGAGTTATCAGGATGAGGTTCTCGCTATTCTCCGAGCAGAGCTATTTGTGGATTTCTCGTGTTTTCCCCGCCAGAGTTAGTAGGCAAAATTTCTCCTCATTCTCAAGCAGAGTTATTTGTCATCAAAGGGTTTCAAGAATCAGAGTTTCATAGGCTACCGCCGGTTATTAGAGCAGGCGTTCGGTAGATTGGTTTCCAGATATCCCCAGTAGAGTCTGCCTCAAAGTCGCTGTCACGTCAGTGCTAATAAATTTGCGGGTTGGGATCAATCGAGAAATGAGTCCTGACGTGGACAATTTTACTGACGGGTTTTCTTCGTGCTAGAGAAGTAGGGGTCCTAACGTGGACAAATTTATTTCCCCGAGCCGACAAGAGGTGTTAGTCCTAACGTGGACAAGTTCGATTTCTCAGAATTGATTGAATGTGAAGTCCTGACGTGGACAGATTTATTTCCTCAAGTTGACGATATGTGTTAGTCCTAACGTGGACAGATTTGATTTTTCAGAATTGATTGAATGTGGAGTCCTGATGTGGACAAAGTTGATTACTCTTCGTGTTGGTGTCCTGACGTGGACCATTTATTTCCAGCAGATATCTTTATTCGTAATGGTGAAATGTGCAAGTTTATAATTCATTGTGATGACAAGATACGAGAGTCCTGACGTGGACAAATGTATCCTTCTTCGCGTTGTTGGCGAAGCGTGGGTGTCCTAACGTGGACGAATTTTATTTCCCCAGCAAGTCGAGGATACGCAAGTCCTGATGTGGACAAGTTTTTATCCTCAGCGAGTCAAGAGGTGAGTCCTGACGTGGACAAATCAAGACGAAAAGCGTTTCCTTACGTGGAAAGACTGGAGTCCTTGCGTGGACAGATAAAGAGGTATTCCTTACGTGGAAAGAAGGATTGTTTCCTTACGTGGAAAGATTGATTCCTTACGGGGACATATCAAGTTGGAGTCCTTACGTGGACAGATCGAGGTTGTGTTTCCTTACGCGAAAAGAAGTTGATTCCTAACGTGGAAAAAGAATGGTTTCCTTACGTGGAAAGAAGGATTGTTTCCTTGCATGGAAAAATTGAGTCCTTACGTGGACATATCAAGTTGGAGTCCTTACGTGGACAGATCGAGGTTGTGTTTCCTTACGCGGAAAGATTGTGACTCCTTACGTGGAACGAAGGTGGTTTCCTAACATGGAAAAAGTTAGTTCCTTACGTGGAAAGATTGATTCCTTACGTGGAAAGATTGGAGTCCTTACGTGGACAGATCAAGATAGGATGGTTTCCTTACGTGGAAAAAGATTGTTTCCTTACGTGGAAAGAAGTTGATTCCTTACGTGGAAGAAAAATGGTTTCCTTACGTGGAAAGAAGAGATGTTTCCTTACGTGGAAAGATTGAGTCCTTACGTGGACATATCGAGATTGGAGTCCTTACGTGGACAAATCAAGATAAGATCGTTTCCTGACGTGGAAAGATTGATTCCTTACGTGGAAGAACGATGTGTTCCTTACGTGGAAAGTTTAGTCCTGACGTGGGCAGATTCAGAAAAGAAGTTGGTTTCCTTACGTGGAAAAAGTTTGATTCCTTACGTGGAAAGATGGGAGTCCTTACGTGGACAAATCAGAAAGAGTGGTTTCCTTACGTGGAAAGATTGTGGTTTCCTAACGTGGAAAGATGTGATTCCTTACGTGGAACAAGTTAGAGTCCTTACGTGGACGAATCAAAATGTGATTCCTTACGTGGAAAGATAGCATTCCTGACGTGGAAAGATTGATTCCTTACATGGAAGAAAGATGCATTCCTTACGTGGAAAGTTTAGTCCTGACGTGGACAGATTCATAAAAGAAGCTGGTTTCCTTACGGGGAAAGATGTTATTCACAAGATGAAAAAAAGATGTGTTCCTTACTTGGAAGAGTTTATTCCTAACGTGGACGATTTATTGCTGATGAAAGGCAGACGAGCCATCCCCAGTGAAGTTGCCGAGATTTTTCCGTATTGACAACAGGTGGAGTCCTAACGTGGACCAGTTTTAGTTGAAGTTTCTTCGTGTTGACGGCACAGGCGTCCTAACATGGATAAAGTTCTATCCTTGTTATGATAGAATCTTTTTTCAGGCTGATGAAAATAATCCCCAGCACGAGATCAGTGGGTTGCTGTAAACAGTCAGGTTCAGTTGATGAATGTCGTTCCCCAAGCAGTGGTGCAGTTTATTTCTGCGGTTGGCAAATTTCCGGGTTCTAAGTATTCAACCGTCTCGTACCTCGAATGTTTGAAGGCCGTTCGCTCTTCACCCAATCAGGTCCAAGTCGCTTGAATAGGGGCAGCTGTTTCACCCCAAAATTTGCTCAACCTTTTCCAATTGGTTTATGCTTCAATTGCATTAGCATTTGCATATAGAGTCATGTACATAGCCTAACCATCTGCATAGCATAGCATAGCAAGTCATCCAACAGGGACCAATCACTATTCTCATCTCTATGAGCCTATCAAGAGGATATTATTCTAATTCAATCTCATTCAAGTCATCAGAAAGAATTTGAAAGCTAGGAAGTCAATGGATCAATCAGTGCATCTATCTCCTATTTGAGGGTATCTGAGGATCAATAAGGGAGTTGTGAGCTGTAAATTGAGCATGGAGATTATGTGGACATCATGGAAGACTTAGAAAGTCATTTGGAGAAGGAGACAAGTCATTGATGTGATCACAAGAATTGCAGTTGAAGACAGTCAACTAGGGTTTCATCTGGGTCAACCTGGGTCAACTCTAGGTTAATTGATTGATTGAAAGGCATTGAGGTCTATTGGAGAGATGTGGGGTTCATCATTTGGCATGAAGAATAAGGATATGGTGATATGTCAAGAAGAAATCAAGAGAAATCAAGGAGAAGAGGAGTTTCTAAATTAGGGTTTCTGTGTAAAATCCCCTAATTTAGGTCAAATTTCCAAGCAAGATAAGTCAAAATGAAAGCTTCAAATGGATCCTTGGCCAACATGAAACTTGTAGAGGATCTCAAGACCTTTAATTTTAGTGGTGGAAGACATCAAGGAGATTTATAGAACTCAAGTTATGGTCCTTGCAAGTTACAGGTCATCTGAGGTATCTGAAAGTTTGTCTGTGAAAGTTACTTGTCTTCCAAGCAATATTTACCCCTCAAGGAGATTTCAAATGAATTTATGGTTAACATAAGAGTTGTTCCTCATTGTCTTAGCTTTCTATAATGGTATAGTATGCCTTCATATGATTTTTGGAACTCTACTTATGGTCTTGGAAAGCAAAGGGTGTTTTGGTCATCTGAGAATTACAGGTCATTTCAAACCTATGCCCAAAACTCATACAAGGAAGCTTCAAATGGAAAACTTCACAACATCAAACTTGTTCCAAATGACATTTTGAGTCTATAAAAGTGACCATGAAATATTGGAAAGGCTCATAGCTCAAGGTTTCAAAATTGGTGGATTTAATGAATAAAAAATGACCTAAATTTGAGATTTTTCATACTTTGGCCAAATGAGGTGAAATTATAGGTTATTTTGATTGTAAAAATCATTTTGAGAACATTGGCAAAAGTATAATTTTGAGTTTGGTTCAAGATTTAGGAGTTATGCATGGTTACTTACAATGAAAGTTACATAATCCAAATCCAAGGGAAAGTGCATGGGAAGCTTCTCCAAAGTTCTAGGAGTTTCTAAACTCATGTATATATTGCATTAAGAGACTCCATGCCATGGTTGGTGAATCACATTGCTCATAACACCAAGTTTCACACATTTTTTCCAACTTGCAAAAGCTTTTCAGACTACCTCAAATCTTCACCAATTTTCACAATTCTTGAGTGGATCATCATCACCATCACTCATAGATCAGAATTCACATCAAGATTGGTTAGAATTGGGGAGAACTCGTGCCACACAATTCTATCATCCAAGGAGCAAGATTTTGGTGATTGCAAGATCAAGAGGATTGAACAAGATTCAGTGCATACAGAACTCATCATCAAGTTCCCTGATCCATTTCCAATCATTACAAGCATCAGATCAGAGAATTTCATAGTTGTTTTCTTCATTTTACACCAGGTTGGATTTCTATTCGAATTGCATGATTCAGCCAGCATGTTAGTGATTTGTTAGCATAGAATGGTTAAGTTAAGTTAGATGATGAATTTCACAAAGTTTGAACAAGTTTCATGGATGTTGATCATGATGCACTAATTCTGTTGGAGCTTATAACATCAATGATAATGCAAGATAATCTTGGACTTATGGCTTAAAATGATCAGTGTGAGATGTAGATAATGTTAGGATAGAATTAGAGAGAATTGGAAGAAGTGATATCAGGTGATCATGGTGGATTCAGACTGTTATGCTCATCGGGTTCTATTGTGGAGTGAGTTTTAGAAGGAGATATTGTTATGGTCGCGTAGAGGGAAGAAATTAGAGCAATTTTGCTTTTGGAATCGTATGATTTCATGGTGCGTGGAGGGAGAACAGAGAACTTGAAGATGCATGCATGGTTAGGGTTTTCAGACCTTAGGGTTTGCTGGAGGTTGAAGACGACCTTTGGGCCGTTGGATCTAGCTATTGACTTGGACTCATCTCTTGATCGTGTGGCTGTGGTTTAAAACGAAAACGGAGGGAAGTTCAAATGGTGCAACGCACCGTTTCATTAAACATAATCAGACTGGGCTCGTTAGTTCATTGCTATGCACACCCTCCCCAATCAGGCCCAATTCTCTCATAACTAAAATAATTGATATTTGCACTGTTTTCAGTTTTTTAATTTTTGTCATATTTTCTGATGGTGTTGGGCCCAGACGCGCTTGCTATGCGCGCCCCCAGTCTGGGCCCAGTTGGTTGTTTTAACTGCTTTTTATTACTCATGGCACCCCTTTCCATATTAATTCCACTTTATTTTCTTTCAAAATTTCATTTCATTAAAAATTCATAAAAAATAGAAAAATGCATGATTTTAATTGGTTCTTTTTTTATGTTGTTCATAATTTTGTCAAGAAAATTATCCCATAAAAAAATTAATATTTCATTTTATTTTCATATTTTTGGCATATTTTTCTTTTTAATAGGTGTAAATATTGTTTAGTTTGATACATGAATTTGTTAATTTTAGTTTGAATAGATGCTTTACCATTTTTAATCCATTCTTTTTAGGTTGATTAGATTAGACATTTATCTTGTATATAAAATTTAGTTCATATTTTTAGGACTTAATTTTAGGAGATTTGTTTAGGTGTGAATAACATGATCAAAACTAGGGTTTAGGAGATGACATAGGTGAATTAGTTCATTTCCCTTAGGAGTTAGAAATTGAATCTTTGGGGTATGGGACTATAGGGATTATGGGTAGTTATTAGATCCCTTAGAAATTGTTAGGATTCCCCTACTGCTATTAATATACTGTCTATATTTGTTTGACTGAGTGGTGTGCCCTCTAGGGTTATTTTCATTTGTCTGTGTGGGGTATTGGGTTTGCTTGGGGATTTGGGAGAGCTGAAGTCTTTGATGATGAAGGCCATTGGAGATCAAGAGATTAAAGACCAACTTCCAGAGTTGATGAGGAGATTTTTGTTAGCAGCTGTTGAGGAATCTAGGGTTTAGGAACTAGGCAGACCTCTCGAGTAGAAAGCTTGATTCTCAAACATGGAATGCCTTGTTTGCATCCATTATTTCTCTATGATTCAAAGTATCTTTCAAATATCCACCTCCTTCCTTTGGAAGGATCAGTGAATGTATTTGAAAGATAGAACTTTTGAGAGAAAATTATCTGTATAATGTTAACAGTTAATGAACCACCCTTGGTAGGTAATTAACTGTCTAACATTCATTCACTTCATCTGGTTGACTGATATTCCTCTTGGAGTCTGAGACTTGAAGAAAAGCCATTGTAGATGGAAGATTGATAATCAAGACCTTGCTTGAAGGCTGTGGAGATGGAGATTGATGCTTGCCTGAAGCTTGTAGCTGTTTGATGATGACTTGAAGATAGGTGTTGATGCAGAGCTGCTGTGGCTGTTTATTTTTGCTGTTCATTTCTGATGTATTGTTTGGTTTTCCCTGACTGTATTGTTTGTTGTTTAACCTGTTAGGTTGAAAGTGAATTCTGTTCACTTTTGCCTGTTGTTTTCTAGGTTCGAGGTTGAGTGGGACTCCCTTGCCTCGCTTGTATTGTTGCATCCATGCATTTTACTGCTTTTGTATATATATGCTATTGTTTCTGTTTCCGTCTATTCCCTTAGGATCTCTGTTTCTCTCTGCGCAAGAGAGGAGCATGATAGACACTAGGTCTTAACCCATGCATGATAACAATAGGTTAGTTTGACTCCCATTTTCAACCATAGGTTAGAGTTCTGTCTCTTCTTTCTCAAAACAAACAGAAAAACACAATAAGATTTCAAACACAATAAAAGAGATTTCTTCCGTAAAAGAATGTGAACTCATCAAAACGTCAATTTTTGTCCGCTTGGACCGGTAATCAGAAAAACCCTTTTTCAGAAGGAATAAAAACAATCAAGACAGACTTGTGTCTTCCGTGGCCCGAACTACGTTTGCTCTGATCTTTCATGCTGTATGAAAGTACGTAGGCATAGGATGCGCTATCCTAGCGAGCAACCTTCCCCTCCTTTCCCGTAGGTAAGCGAACTACGTTGACTCTGATTTCTCGTTCCAGATGGGAATACGTAGGCATAAAGTGCGATACTTTGCCGAGTCATTTTATTTTCTTTTAACCCATGACCTGTAGAGTAGATAGAATAACAATCCGTACTAGAAAACACGCGTGGATCCCGTCGAGTACGACGGACGTGAGTGGTGCTAATACCTTCCCCTTGCGTAACCGACTCCCGAATCCAGGATTTGGTTGCGATGACCATTCCTTTCCCGTCTTTGCGGTAGGTTTACTCTGAGCGTTTCCTTTCCCTCCGTTGGGATAAATAACGCACGGTGGCGACTCTTCTGTTCAGCCGGCGCCGATTTTCGCAGTAGCGACAGCTGGCGACTCTGCTGGGGATCCAACGTCCCCTGGCTGCTGAGGACTGTGAAAGTTCTTATGCATTTGGGATCCAACGTCCCTTAAGAGAGTCAATCCTAGCGCTTGTTTTCCCGTCGAGGATTTTGTATGGATTTATATTTATGACATTTATTTTCAGCATTATATATATTGATTATTATTGCTGTATTGGGGTGTGATGGGTGGTTCTATGATTGAGAGATAAGTTGGACCTGGGCTTGAGTGCACCTAGAGTTAGAGTAGAAAGTAGTGGGCGCGTGCCGGCTTTGCTTGCATTAGTGTCTCATGAAATCTACACTCGGACGAGGTTCTTCTGGTTGGCTTCTTTTTCTACCCTTTGGGTCGAAGGGGTTGTTGGTCAGCTGAATTGTCGACTCTGGGAACCGATCATTTGGAAGTTGGCTAAGTGAGGCCTCTTCAGGGATTGATGATGCCACTCCTTCTGGGAATCGTATCATCAACCCTGAAAGTTTGTGACGCCGACGACCGCATAGGATGCCGTACCTTGTGTCAGTTACTAGGACATCCACCTGTGAGAGGGTTTGGGGTTATGCAGGTAACTAGACCTTCAGATACCGGTTATTTCTTGATCTGAGATCCTGGGTATTTATGGAGAGTTCTGAGGTCTGTCAGAGACCAATTGGAGAGTTCTGAGGTCTGTCAGAGACCAGTTGGAGATATGATGTGAGGTCTATCAGAGACCAATCAGAGTTATGTTGTGGGGTCTATCAGAGACCAGTGTTGGAGCTTTGTTTCAGGTCTATCAGAGACCAGTGTTTGAGGACTTCTGGAGAGTCTATCTGAGACTTCTTGATATGGTTCAGGCTTCTCAGCCACGGCATTTGGTCCCTGTTGCATGTTGCTTGCATTGCATTGTTTGCATACCCATTATCATTGCATCCCATTAACGTGTGTCTGTGCTGCAGGTGCATTTGCATATCCCCCGGTCCTAGTGCCCAGACTTCTGAGTTTTGATCATGGCTGGTTTGAGGAAGACAGTTGCGTATAAGCTACTGGCACCTGATATTACTCCTTTGCTTCGTCTGATATCTCTTGCTGATGAGGAGGTTAGGAGAAGCTTCAGAATGAGTCATGGGAGATTGCTGAGATTAGTCTGCAAACCCACTGCCGATGAGATGAATGGGCTGTACACCTTGATGCAGTTCTATGACCCCGCATTGAGATGTTTTACGTTTGCTGACTTTATTCTGGGGCCTACCATTGAAGAGTATGTGGAGTTTACTGAGCTACCGGTGCAGAACAAGGTTCCCTTTATTCACTCTGCTGCTGAGCCCAAGTTGGAGGATTTGGCTAAGGCCCTGCACATGAACGCTGCAGAACTGTTAGTGACTTCTTGGCTTGGGGTTTCAGGTTTCTCTCTTGATTTTCTGGTTGGCAAGGCTCAGGAGTATGCCAAGAGCGGATGTTGGGTGGTTTTCAATGCCATTTTGGCTCTATGCATTTATGGAATTGTGCTGATTTCTCGTTCCAGACGGGAATACGTAGGCATAAAGTGCGATACTTTGCCGAGTCATTTTATTTTCTTTTAACCCCTGACCTGTAGAGTAGATAGAATAACAATCCGTACTAGAAAACAAGCGTGGATCCCGTCGAGTACGACGGACGTGAGGGGTGCTAATACCTTCCCCTTGCGTAACCGACTCCCGAATCCAGGATTTGGTTGCGATGACCATTCCTTTCCCGTCTTTGCGGTAGGTTTACTCTGAGCGTTTCCTTTCCCTCCGTTGGGATAAATAACGCACGGTGGCGACTCTTCTGTTCAGCCGGCGCCGATTTTCGCAGTAGCGACACCACCACCAAAAGGATGACGGAGCAAACTCACATAGGCTACTATCACCAAAAGGATGATAGAGAAAAACACTCGCATAATCGGACATCAACAAGATGACAGACCCACCACCAAAAGGATGATGGAGCAAAATCACATCAGTTACTACAACCAAAAGGATGATAGAGCAAACACTCGCACGAACTGACATCAACAAGATGACAGACCCACCACCAAAATAATGATGTAGCAAACTCACATCAGTTACTACCACCAAAAGGATGATAGAGCTAACACTCGCACAATCTGACATCAACAAGATGATAGACCCACCACCAATAGAATGATGAAGTCGTTTACCCTCAGCAGAATTGACGATTCCCAGATCGGAGGCTGTATTCAGACAGTGTGGTGTCGCCCAAAAGGATCCCCCATCCCGAGCAGAGTGGTTTAGCCTCAGAAGATTAATACTTCCAACTTGTGAGTTGTACCCAGACAGTCTACTCTTCCCAGTAGAGATTCCCTTCCCAGTAGGGTCATTTATTCTCTCCCCCAGCGGAGACAGTCGATTTTCCCCAAGAGGGTCGTTTCGTCCCCAGCGGAGTTCTCTCTTTTCAGCAAGTGTTTTCTTTCCTCCCAGTGGAACTCGAAGGTTAAAACTCTTCCCGACAGAGTTGGTTGTGTGTCCTGGCATTTATTTTTCCGGAATACCGTGTGATACTCGTTCACTCCCCAACAGGGTGATATTTGTCCTCGACGGCCAAGATTGAGGAAGCAAGCTTGTTAGAGCTATCCCAGCAGTTCGAGCCTGCATTTGCATCGGCATATAGTGTCATATTTGGATCCACCAGATAAAAAACGCGTAGCATTTCCATGTCGAATGGAGCATTACGCCATTGTCAAACATATGCATTTTGAAACATAAGCCAGGTTGGTTAACCTTTTGTTTTCAAGTGTTGTTTCCCTTGCAGGTGGAGGGAGCTCTTGCTCAAATTAATTACCAAACATTCAAGGTCTAGGCGTGAGACATGTAATGATAATGTTCGTTTTGTCATTATTCCCCACAGAGTTGTTTGTTTCTCTTACCCCTCCAGCGGAGTATTTCTTCAGGGTTGTTGTTAGGCCGTTATCAAAAGATTTCGTGAATCGATTTTTGGAAGTTGCCGCCTATGTTAAAGTAGGTGTCTGGCAGTGTGGATTCAGAAAATCCCCAGTAGAGTCCTTCTCAGATTTGTTGCCATGTCAGCACTGAAAATTGGAAGACTAGACTCATATTGTGTGATTGATGGAGCTAGCTGCTGCAAAGATAGGCAGAGAAGCTGTATCAGAGTGATTTCCCGTAGTGATGGCGGAGTTATTACCCGTAGCGATGGCGGTGTTATCTTCCCGTAGTAATGGTGGAGTATTTCCCGTAGCGATGGCGGTGTTATTTTCCCGTAGTGGTGGCGGAGTGATTTCCCGTAGTGATGGCGGTGTTATGTTCCTGTAGCGATGGCAGAGGTATTACCCGTAGCGATGGCGGTGTTATGTTCCTGTAGCGATGACAGAGTTATTACCCGTAGCGATGGCGGTGTTATTTTCCTGTAGTGGTGGCAGAGTTATTACCCGTAGCGATGGCGGTGTTATCTTCCCGTAGCGATGGCAGTGTTATTTTCCTGTAGTGGTGACAGAGGTATTACCCGTAGCGATGACGGTGTTATTTTCCTGTAGCGATGGCAGAGTTATTACCCGTAGCGATGGCGATGTTATCTTCCCGTAGTAATGGTAGAGTATTACCCGTAGCAATGGCAGTGTTGTTTACCCGTAGCGATGGCGGTGTTATTTTCCCAAATTATTTCCCGTAGTGGTGGCGGAGTGATTTCCCGTAGTGATGGCGGGGTTATTTTCCTGTATCGTTGACAGGGTCATGTTTTGTTGACAGAAGTACTTCCCCAGTGAAGTCGTCCAGGTTATTCATATATTGACAAGTTTGATGTTGCACAGATGGTTAGTGTTGAAATCAGGTCGGTATCAGGTGGTTGATCAGTTGTTACTGTAACAATCAGGTTCAAGTGATGGATTTTGTCCCCCAAACAGTTGTGTAGTTTATTTCTGCGGTTGGCAAATTTCCGGGTTCTTAGTATTCAACTGTCTCGTACCTCGAATGTTTGAAGGCCGTTCTCCGTTTAAATAGGGGCAGCCGTTTGAATAGGGGCAGCCGTTGCACCCTAAAATTTTCTCAACCTACTTCACTTGGTTTATGTTTCAATTGCATTGTCATTTGCATAAAAAGTCATGTACATAGTCTAATCATTTGCATAGCATAGCATAACAAGTCATCTGACAAGGGATCAAGTGCTATTTTTCATCTCAAGGAATGTATTCAAGAGGCTCTTATCAAGATTCAAGCCTATTCAAATCACCAAGAAAGAAATTGAAGCTTTGGGAAGTTTAAAGGCCAAGCAGTGGGTTTCTCTCCTATCTTGAGGGTATGTGAAGATCATAAGAGAAGTTATGGGTTATGAATTGAGGGCATGGAATACCTAGAGGGTCCTTTTGAAAGTAAGACAAGTCATTGGTGTGGTTACAAGAGCTACAGTTGAAGACAGTCAACTAGGGTGTCATCTGGGTCAACCCTGGGTCAACCCTAGGTCAAATGCTTGATTGAAGGGCATCAAGGCCTATTTGGAGGATGTGGGATTCATAATTTGATATGTGGATATGGATGTGGTGTTGTGCCAAGGAGAAATCAAAAGAAATCAAGAAGAAGAGAAGTTTCTAAATTAGGGTTTCTGAGTAAAATTCCCTGATTTAGGTCAAACTTCCAAGCAAAGTAATTCAAAATGAAAGTCTCAAATGGATCCTTGGCCAACGTGAAACTTGTAGAGTATCTCAAGACCTTTAATTTGAGTGGTGGAAGGCATCAAGGAGATTTGTAGAACTCAAGTTATGGTTCTTGCAAGTTACAGGTCATCAGAGGCATCTGAAATTTGTCTGTGAAAGTTACTTGACTTCCAAGCAACTTTTGCCCCTTAAGGAGTTTTCAATTGGATTTTTGGCCAACATGAAAGTTGTTCCCCATGATCTTAGCTTTCTATAAAGGTATGGTATGCCTCAATCTGATTTGTGGAGATCTACTTATGATCTTGACAAGCCAAGGGCATTTTGGTCATTTGGAGGTTATAAGTCATTTCAAGCATAAGGCCATATCTCCTATTTCCAAGCCTCTAATGAAAAAATCTTCAACATCAAACTTGCTTAGAATGATGTTTTAAGGCTAGAAGGGAGGTCATGAGATGTTGAAAAGGCTCATATCAAAAAATGATAAAAATGGCCTAAAAAGGAGGCATAAGTTAATTCAAGTGAATTTGAAAAATGGAAATCCCAAGTTATAAGTCCAAACCATGTCATGTAATAGGTATTTTTGACTCCAAATGACATTCTAAGAACAATGGTTCAGCCACAGTTTTGATTTGAGGCTTGGATCATAGGGCTGCTTTGGAATTTGATTACTTGCATATTAAGGTACCAAACCAAAACAAGGAAAAACTCAATACACAAGGAAGATATGCATTGCTATTTCCACTGAATCTTTTTTATTTTCTGTTTGATTTTTCATTGGTTTTTCTGGTTAATACATTGGGCTTAAGCACTTTTCTGTTTACACCCCTCATGTGAGGCCCATTCAAGTTTGAACTGAATTTTGTTTCTATTCGCACCATAGTTTTTTCATTTTCCTTATGATTTTTTCAATTAATTTCTGTTTTAATATTGGGCCTAGCATATTTCTATGCGCACCCCCCAGGCTGGGCCCAAGCGTGGATTGTACTGCATATTGTTACTTGTTACACCCCATGTTCATATTTCCATATTATTTTTTCTCCATTTTATCTCATACTTTGAAAATCCATATTAAATTGAAAAATCAATATTTTTTCATGGGAGTTTTTTCTCCCTTTTCATATTTTGGTCTAGAAAAATATCAAATAAAAACATTTCTCATTTCATGCATTTTAATATTTTTTTCATATTTTCTTCTTTAATTGCTTTTTAATGCTTTTATGTTGATACATAAATTTGTAGAATTTAGTTTAGGTAGTTCCCTTAATATTTTTAGGTCAATATTTTTAGGATAGTTAGATATATGTTTTAGCTTCCCCCTGGATTTATTCCATGATTTTATAATTGGTTGTTGATTAGTTTTGATTAATGAATATTAGGATGGTGAAATTAGGGTTTATACACAACCTAGGTGCATTAAAACAATTTCTTTTGGGTTTTTTTAGGTTGAATTAGAAGCTGGGGCCTATAGGGTATTAAGGGTAGGTATAGTAGATCCCTTAGGAAAAATATTAGAATTTTTCCTACTATATTAATATTTTTAGTATATTTTGCAATTGTATGCTTGTTTGGTGTGCCCTTTTGGGGTTTATTTTGTTTGTATGGGCTTATTGGGCTTGCTTGGGGTGTGGGTTAGCCTTGAAGATCTTGATGATGAAGCATATTGAATACAAAGTTGAAGTTGAAGATCAAAGTTTGATGAAGATGCTTGGCTTGCTTGAAGCTGTTTGAGGACCTAGGACCTAGGAGCTAGAGAGAGCCTTAGAATAGAAAATTTCTTCACAAATATGGATGGCTTCTGTTGCCTCCATTCTTCTCTATGATTCAAAGTATCTCTTTGATACTCACCTCCTTCCTTTGGAAGGCTTAGTGACAGTATCTGGGAGATAGAACTTTTGAGAGAAACAGTCTGTATTTTGTTAACAGTCTGTATGCCACCTTTGGTGGTTAACTGACTGTTTAACATCCCAAATCATCTTGTGAACTATTACTCATCTAGGAGAGCTTGCTTTGAAGAATCCCTTGAAGATTTAAGATGAAGTTCATTGCCTTGAAGACTGATAGAAGAAGAAGCTTGTGCTGTCAGGTTTTGCTGTTTAGAGTTGCTGATGCTGTGTAGAGCTGGTGATGTATTGTTTGAGTTTCGTGACTCCCTTGCCTTGCTTGTACTACTGCATTCATGCATTTTACTGCTTTACTGTATATATGTTGTTGTTTTTCCGTTTATCCCCTTAGGATCTCTGTTTCTCTCTGCGCAAGAGAGAAATATGACAGACATTAGGCTTTCATCCATGCATGACAACATTAGGTTAGATTTTGATTCCCTTTTTAAACCATAGGTTTTAGAGTTCTGTCTCTTCTTTCTCTAAACAACCAGAAAAACACAATAAACATTTCAAACACAATAAAAAACAGTTCTTGCGTAAAAGACTGTAAACCAATCAAAAAACGTCATTTTTGTCCGCTTGGACCCATAATCAGGAAAACCCTTTTCAGAAGGAGATAAAAACAATCAAGATAGACTTGTGTCGTGCGTGGCCCGAACTACGTTTGCTCTGATCTTTCATGTCGTATGAAGTACGTAGGCATAGGATGCGATATCCTAGCGAGCAACCTTCCCCTCCTTTCCCGTAGGTAGGCGAACTACGTTGACTCTGATTTCTCGTTCCAGACGGGAATACGTAGGCATAAAGTGCGATACTTTGCCGAGTCAGTTTACTTTCTTTTAACCCCAGACCTGTAGAGTAGATAGAATAACAATCCGTACTAGAAAACAAGCGTGGATCCCGTCGAGTACGACGGACGTGAGGGGTGCTAATACCTTCCCCTTGCGTAACCGACTCCCGAATCCAGGATTTGGTTGCGATGACCATTCCTTTCCCGTCTTTGCGGTAGGTTTACTTCGAGCGTTTCCTTTCCCTCTGTTGGGATAAATAATGCACGGTGGCGACTCTTCTGTTTAGCCGGCGCCAGTTTTCGCAGTAGCGACAGCCACCAAAAGGATGACAGAGCGAAACTCAAGCCGGCTACTATCACCAAAAGGATGATAGAGCAAAACACTCCCAAAATCTGACATCAACAAGATGACAGACCCACCACTAAAAGGATGATGGAGCGAACTCACACCGGCTACTACCACCAAAGGGATGATAGAGCAAACACTCGCACGATCTGACATCAACAAAAGTACATACCCACCACCAAAAGGATGACGGAGAGAACTCACACCGGCTTCTATCACCAAAAGGATGATAGAGAAAAACACTCGTACAATATGACATCAACAAGATGACAGACCCACCACCAAAAGGATGATGGAGTGAACTCACACCGGTTACTACCACCAATAGGATGATAGAGCAAACGCTGGCACAAAGTGACATAAAAAAAATTACAGACCCACCACCAAAAGGATAATGGAGCAAACTCACACCGGCTACTACCACCAAAAGGATGATAGAGCTAACATTCCTACAAAATGAAATCAACAAGATGACAGACCCACCACCAAAAGGATGATGGAGCGAACTCACATCGGTTACTACCACTAAAAGTATGATAGAGCAAACACTCGCACGAGCTGACATCAACAAGATGACAAACCCACCACCAAAAGGATGATGGAGCAAATTCACACCGGCTACTACCTCCAAAAGTATGATAGATATAACACTCGCACAATCTGACATCAACAAGATGATAGACCCACCACCAAAAGGATGACAGAGTGAAACTCAAGCCGACTACTAGCACCAAAAGGATGATATAGCAAAACACTCCCACAATCTGACATCAACAAGATGACAGACCCCCCACCAAAAGGATGATGGAGCGAACTCACACCGGCTACTACCACCAAAATGATGATAGAGCAAACACTGGCATGAAAGGACATTAACAAGATGACAGACCCACCACCAAAAGGACGATGGAGCAAACTCACACCGGCTACTCCCAACAAAAGGATGATAGAGATAACACTCGCATAATCTGACATCAACAGGATGATAGACCCACCGCCAAAAGGATGACGGAGCAAAACTCACGCCGGCTACTAGCACCAAAAGGATGATAGAGCAATGCACTCCTATAATCTGACATTAACAAGATGACATACCCACCACCAAAAGGATGATGGAGCAAACTCACACCGGCTCCTACCACCAAAATGATGATAGAGCAAACACTCGCACGAATAGACCCTTCATCAAAGGATGATGGAGCAAACTCACACCGGCTACTACCACCAAAAGGATCATAGAGCTAACACTCGCACAATCTGACATCAACATGATGACAGACCCACCACCAAAAGGATGACGGAGTGAAACTCACGCCGACTACTACCACCAAAAGGATGACAGTGCAAAACACTCCTACTATATGACATCAACAAGATGACAAACCCACCACCAAAAGGATAATGGAGCAAACTCACACCGGCTACTACCACCAAAAGGATGATAGAGCTAACACTCCTACAATATGAAATCAACAAGATGACAGACCCACCACCAAAAGGATGATGGAGCGAACTCATGATAACACGAAATCATATAGATATTTTTATGCATAATTCAACTAAAGTTTAACCGTTTTCGATCCGATTTCGGGTTATTTCCGTGTTATTTGTCTGATGTTTTGCAAGTATTCAACGATCACGTCTAAACAAGGCAACATGAAGAAAAGAAGCAAGCTCAGATGAAATACGGACGAAAAAGGAGTGAAAACATCATGAAAAGCGCAGGAAGCTGTTTTTGCTGATGTGATGACCGTCACAGCTCCATGACGAGCGTCACACGGGTGACGACCGTCACACCTTGTGACGACCGTCATGCAGGCAAAAACGCCCCACTTCAATTACACGTTAAAGAATCAGTTCCAATTCCCACAGAGTGGACCATTACTCCCTAAATTATCTGCCTCAAAGTCCATCATCTTCAATGATAACCGTTGGAATTCCACTTCTATAAAAAGGGAAGAAAGGGACCTCAGAAAGTGTGCTGCATTCATACAACGAAGTGCTGCTAAATTTATTTCCAGAGCGTATTTTCCAGCAATATTCTTATTTGTTTCTCTTTACCTTTCCTGTATTGCATTTTTCATTCTTCTGTAATTTCTACTTTCATTGTACGATCAAATTGGCATTAGATATCAGAATCCTGCCAACATCTGTGGAGGATCTGCCCAAAGGCCAATTGGAATATTTACAGGTTTCTCATTTCAATCGATTCCAGTTTTATTATAATGCAAATCATTATTTATTGTTTTTATTTATGTTTTATCTTTCCCAAATCCATGTCTAGCTAAACTTAGGTAATTGATATGTAGTAATAATTCGAATGGGATTTGATAACAACTGGTTGAAAAACTTTCTTTTCCAAAGTAACTTATGGTCTGAGTGTTTAAAATTGATTTACTGAATAAAATTCATCGCGAAAGTGAGAACTTATTTAAAAGTAGTTTTGCCACGAAAGTGGGAAATTAATTAAGATACGAACCAACAAGCGAAAGCTGCGGTAAGGTCAGATAGTAAACACTAGTCATTCATTTTAATAACAGTGAAAGCACTTTAAAATGAATTAGAACTTAGAGATTTCCAAAAAATAATTTTAACCCCGAACGGGATACGAAAGTGTACGTTTGGCCCTTAGGATTATGATTAGCGTCAATAACCATCGTGAGGCGAGAGTCTTCAAATCACCATTTTCTGCTTAAATAAACTTTGAAAATTATTTCATACACCAGTAACTTATCAAATCCCTGAAGAACACAATTACTACGTATCGATTCAATCATTTATAATCTAAATAGTATTCTTAGTTCCCTTTTAGTGACAATCTTATTTCCTTAAACATATTCTACCTAGCTAAACATAGTAACTCCCGAGAACACTAGTTTGATTATGAGTCCCTGTGGGATCGATATCTATTATTACTACGCGATAGACTGTGCACTTGCAGTTAGGTTGTATTAGACATAGAAAGTCACGATCAAGTTTTTGGCGCCGTTGTCGGGGACCCGTTTAGTCAATAGTGTAACCTTCTGTTACGCCGTATAGACTAGGTTAACAATTTTCATTTTTCCTTTACTAGTTCTGTCGATTGTATGCCAAGTAATCGCCCGCAAGGCGATATCGTAAAACCTTCAGTCGCAGAACTAGAACGCTTCTTACATTTAAGAAGTCGAATCGTTGAGTACCAACTCAAACAACTCAAACATAACACTCCCGAACCTCTCACTCCCATTCCCAAATCAGAAGAAGAAGAACCAGAGATGGCTGAAGGACCTCCAAACAAACCGCTGAAGGCATACGCTACACCATCTCAGATGGAGCCTAGAAGTAGCATTGCTGCCCCAGCTATTACCCGAAATGATTTTGAGCTGAAACCATCATTGCTGTCGGCTGTACAACAAAACCAATTCTCAGGAAACGCAACTGAGGATCCGAACGAACATCTAACGAAGTTTGTACAATACGCGGACACAGTGAAAGCAAATGGAGTAACTCCAGATGTGATAAGACTTCGTCTTTTCCCATTCTCTCTTAGAGACAGAGCGTGGACATGGTTACAATCGTTACCATCCAACTCCGTTACGACGTGGGAGCAATTGAAGAACGTCTTCTTAGCGAGATATTTCCGCCAAGCAAAACTGCCATGCTTAGAGCTCAAATCAACGGATTTCGACAGAAAGATACTGAATCTCTTTACGAAGCATGAGAACAATTCAAAGATATGATGAGAACATGTCCTCACCACGGTCTAGAAGACTGGGTGACAATCCATACTTTCTATAATGGGCTTCTATACAATACTAGATTGACAATAGACGCTGCCGCAGGCAGTGCACTTATGGATAAGCCATACGATGAAGCCTATCAATTAATAGAAAACATGTCACAAAACCATTGCCAATGGGGAGGTGAACGCACTCCAACTGAGAAAACCACAGCGAAAGGTGGGATGTACGAGATCAGCAGCCTTGAAAAGTTCAACGCTAAAGTAGATGCTCTAGCACAGAAGATTGATAGTCTGACCGTTAACCCCGCCGCAACTGTCGCTGCAGTAACTCCAAATTGCGAGTTATGCAGAAGCACCACTCATAATGCACCCGAATGCCCATTGCTAGCCGGAATCCCACCAGACCAGGTAAATTATGCTCAAGGAAATCCCTACGCAAATACCTACAACCCAGGTTGGCGAAATCATCCAAACTTTTCTTACAAAAGAGAAAATGCATTGCAAATGCCTACTGCTCCGCCAGGATATCAGAAACCAGCTGCTTAGAATGCAACTAGGAAATCAAACCTCGATATGATGATGGAAAAGTTCATAGCAACTCAAGCTCAAACAAACAAAGAATTCCTGAATCAAAACATACACACTAGCGAGCAAATTAAACAGTTGACAGGAAAAGTAGACGCTTTAGCCACCCACAACAAAATGTTAGAAACTCAGATATCACAAGTGGCTCAACAACAAGCCTCTCCTGCCGCACCAGCTGGCACATTTCCTGGACAACCCGAACAGAATCCAAAAGGCCAAGCAAATGCTGTAATACTAAGAAGTGGAAAAGAACTGGACGAACCGATCGATCCGAGGACCGAAAACTCAGCCATGCAACAAAAACCAACTGAACAAGCAGAAAAGGAATCCGAGTTAGAGAAGAAGGAAGACAACGAGAAGGAGGATACCGCAAGTGAAAAAACTCAAGCACCTCCAGCGCCATATAAACCACCTATCCCTTATCCGCAAAGATTAATAAACTCCAAAACTTCAGGACAGTTTAAGAAATTTGTAGAGCTCCTTAAACAGCTGAATATTACTATTCCTTTTACAGAAGTGATAACTCAAATGCTGTCATAAGCTAAATTTCTCAAAGAAATCCTGTCGAATAAGAGAAAGATCGAGGATAATGAAACAGTTACACTTACTGCAGAGTGTAGCGCTATTATTCAAAACCACATGCCTCCTAAATTAAAAGACCCAGGTAGTTTCTCCATACCCTGCGTCATAGGAAAGTTCGTAATAGACAAAGCTCTGTGCGATTTAGGAGCCAGTATCAGTGTTATGCCTTTATCTATATGCAAAAAGCTGAATATGGGAGACCTCAGACCAACCAAAATGTCCGTACAATTAGCTGACCGATCAGTAAAATACCCCGTCAGAATACTGGAAAACGTTCCAGTACGCATAGGACAATTTTACATTCCAACCGACTTCATAATCATGGACATCAAGGAGGACACTGTAACCCCAATTATCCTAGGAAGACCATTCCTAGCTACAGCCGGAGCGATTATAGACGTGAAGAAAGGAAGGCTAACATTCGAAGTAGGAGAAGAAAAGATAGAGTTCATTCTCACCAAGTTCTTACAAGCACCAGCAATAGACGATACCTGCTATTTAGTAGACGAAATTGACGAATGCATAAGAGAACTTGAAAATGAAGAGACCACGTATTCAGAAATAATAAAGATTCAAATACCCGATATTTCTGAAGACGATAATTGGCGTAAACCGTACAAAGACGACAGCCTAAGCGAAAGCTTAGCACTGACCCCAAACCATATGCTAGGTCCGAAGAACCCATCTTTAGAACTTAAAACACTACCCAAAAACCTTAGATATGAATTTCTAGACGATGAACTAAAAAGACCAGTGATAGTCAACGCCGACTTAGGACAACCAGAAACCGAAAAGCTATTAGAAGTCCTAAAGAAGTACCCCGCCGCGTTAGGCTATAACATAAGCGATCTAAAAGGTATAAGCCCTTCGATCTGTATGCATCGAATTACAATAGAGGAAGACTCTAAAACCTCTCGAGAGCATCAGAGGAGACTGAACCCCATCCTAAGCACTGTAGTCAGAGATGAAGTAAAGAAATTGCTAGATGCAGGAATCATCTATCCGATCTCCGATAGTGAATGGGTCAGCCCAGTTCATGTCGTACCGAAGAAAGGAGGAGTCACAGTAGTTAAAAACGAAAAAGGCGAATCAATAACAAAAAGAGTCGTGACTGGAAGCAGGATGTGCATTGACCATAGAAAGCTTAACAAGGCTACACGCAAAGATCACTTCCCGTTACCCTTCATAGACCAAATGTTGGAAAGGTTAGCCAAACATTCATATTTCTGCTATCTAGATGGTTACTCAGGATTTTTCCAAATTCCCATCCATCCTGATGACCAAGAAAAGACTACATTCACCTGTCCTTATGGTACTTTTGCTTACCGCCGAATGCCGTTCGGACACTGTAACGCTCCAGCAACCTTCCAAAGATGCATGATGGCAATCTTTGCAGATTTCATAGACAACATCATGGAAGTGTTTATGGACGATTTCTCGGTATGTGGACAAAGTTTCGAAGGATGCCTACAAAACTTAGAAATGGTATTAGAACGTTGTGTAAAAGTAAACCTCGTCCTAAATTGGGAAAAATGCCATTTTATGGTCCGACAAGGAATAGTTCTAGGACACATCATATTAGATAGAGGAATTGAGGTAGATAAAGCTAAAATAGAGATTATAAAAGATCTCCAACCTCCAAAATCCGTACGAGAAATACGGAGTTTTCTAGGACATGCCGGTTTCTACAGAAGATTTATAAAAGATTTTTCGAAAATCACAAAACCTCTGACCGGCCTGTTGATGAAAGATGCTGAGTTCGTCTTCGACGACGACTGTCTAAAAGCATTCGAAACATTGAAATCAGCCCTTATCACCGCACCAATCATGCAACCACCCGATTGGCGACTACCGTTCAAAATCATGTGCGATGCGAGTGATTATGCTGTAGGCGCAGTTCTAGGACAAAGGAAGGACAAGAAACTCCATGCTATCTACTATGCCAGTAGAACCTTAGATCCTGCCCAAATGAACTACGCTACCACAGAAAAGGAACTTCTAGCAGTTATATTTGCGCTTGACAAATTCCGTTCTTACTTAGTAGGAGCAAAAATTATCATATACACAGACCACGCTGCCATAAGGTACCTAATAAGCAAAAAGGATGCCAAACCAAGACTATTGAGATGGATCCTGTTATTACAAGAGTTTGACTTAGAAATCAAAGATAAGAAAGGAACCGAGAACGTTGTTGCAGATCACTTATCCCGAATAGAAGGCATCAAACACGAACCAGTACCGATAAATGACGATTTCCCGTACGAACGTCTGATAGCCAAATTAGAAAGTGACACACCCAATTCAATCTCGGAAGATCCAGAATTCGAAAAAGCCGTAGAAGCCGTCTATGCCCAAGTCACATTACCTTGGTATGCTGACATCGTTAATTACCTCGCTGCGGGCGTGCTTCCACCGGATCTTACTTATCAGCAAAAGAAGAAATTCTTCCACGATCTGAAACACTATTATTGGGACGAACCTCTACTCTTCAAGAGAGGGGCCGACAACATATATCGTCGCTGTGTCCCAGAGGAAGAAATAGAAAATATTATTTCCCAATGCCATTCAGCACCGTATGGTGGTCATGCTAGTACATCCAAGACGTGCGCTAAGATTCTCCAAGCCGGCTTATTCTGGCCTAATCTCTGGAAAGACGTTCACATCGCTGTGCAAAAGTGCGATCGACGCCAACGAACTGGCAACATCTCACGACGCGATGAAATGCCTCAGAAAGGAATCTTAGAGGTAGAAATCTTCGACGTCTGGGGAATAGATTTCATGGGACCATTCCCACCTTCTTTTGGTAATAACTACATACTCGTCACTGTCGATTACGTGTCTAAATGGATAGAAGCCATAGCTGCTCCAACAAACGACGCACGAGTAGTAATCAAACTCTTCAAAAACACAATCTTTCCTAGATTCGGTGTACCGAGACTCGTCATTAGTGACGGCGGGTCTCACTTCATATCGCGAATATTCGATAAACTTCTCTCTAAATATGGAGTCCGACACCGAGTAGCTACACCTTATCATCCGCAAACTAGCGAACAAGTAGAGGTCTCGAACAGAGAAATAAAACAGATATTGGAAAAGACTGTCGCTACCTCAAGGAAAGATTGGTCGTCGAAGCTACAAGAAGCTTTATGGGCTTATAGGACCGCATTTAAGACACCAATAGGTACTACACCCTACAAATTAGTTTACGGTAAATCCTGCCATCTCCCTGTAGAATTAGAGCATAAGGCCTTCTGGGCCATTAAGACACTCAACTTCAACTACACCGAGGCAGGAGAAAAGCGAATCTTGAACTTACACGAGTTGGAAGAACTTCGATTAGACGCTTACGAAAATGCCCGTATCTACAAAGAACGAACTAAAAAGTGGCATGATAAACGTTCAGTCAGGAAACAATTCAGTGTGGGAGACATCGTATTGCTATTTAATTCAAGATTAAAACTCTTCCCAGGTAAACTAAAATCTAGGTGGTCTGGACCTTATGAAGTGACTAAAGTACTTCAGAGTGGAGCTGTTGAAATTACCGATAAGATGAATGCACCGTTCATCGTAAACGGGCAACGTCTAAAACATTATAATAAGAACGACAGCAGTCCTCAAGTCAGCAGTATAGCATTGCTTGAGCTTCCAGCTCAAACACCCGAATAGCTTCTCACCAAGCTATCGTCAGGCTTTAGACGTTAAAAACAGCGGTTACTGGGAGGCAACCCAAATTTCCCTCGTTATTGTATTTCATTTTTCTTTAAAATTTTACTTTGAAAATCCAACAAAAATTCTAAACTTATAATTACTACTACTTTCTACTTTCGTTTGTTTTCATATTTTTTATTTTATTTTTCTCTTTTGTCTTTTGTTTCCACCGCTTTTCGTTTCTAAAAATCCTGACTTCAATTTCCTGTCTTAAACTTTTCAGGATTTTTAAAAGCCTTCAAAACATTCCTTCTGTTTTCTCCGAATTACCTGCGAGTATGGCCGAATACGACTTCACAAAGGTTCACTTCCGAGGACTAGCTCAAAAGGCAAGATTTGCAGCACTGACCGAAAGAGAATTCACCTTAACGCTGTATTATGATAAGGCTACTATGGATAAACTAGGAATCACGGATAGCATTCAATACCTGTTCAATCAACTGGGTTGGGATAACACTGCTCTGAAAACACGTTTTGCTACCTATAAGGATCTTACCTATGAAATCCTTAATTCTTTCAGATACATACCCAACTATGGTTTTGGATCCAACACAAACCTGATTACCTTCCGATTGTTTGGAATGGACCAAACCCATAGCCGGATGTCACTAGCTAACCTCCTAGGATTTCCTAGCGGACCGCATGTGTTCATCAGTGCAGAAGATGACGATATTGATTTTCAACTCGATCAATTCTGGGGTAGAATCACAGGCGACTATCACCCTGAACCAGACAGAATGTACAATGATGACATTCATAACCCAGCCTTCAGATACTACCATAAGATACTAGCTCACACCTTGTTTGGAAAAGAAGAAAATATTACTACAGTATCTAAAGAGGAGTTATTCATCATGTTCTGTGCTTCTCAGGGACGTACAGTAAATGCAGTGCCTTTCATGATGAGATCTTTCAAACGCCTCACGCTGGAACCACAGACACCTATTCTTATAGGAGGCCTAGTAACAATGATTGCCCACGAGCTTGGCCTTAGATTCCACTTAAATGCAAGCACTCGTTTTGGCACCATCCGACCCATGAACATACAATTCTGCTTTAACAGGCGCATCTTAGGAACTATGGGACCTGGACCATATGAGTACCTCATTAACGAAAAACCAGTACAGCTATTCACACTGCCTAATCATCTGATGACAAGTATCCACAACAAGGACAACTGGCTCTATGAATTGGATGAGCCTATGGGACCTCCTTCACCACAGTCAACACCACAGAACTATATGTATGACAGTGACCACATCTCTGAGGCACACGACTATATGTACTATGAGGATGCTGTATCCGAAGCTGAAGTAGACCCTACGACTCCTCCGCACTACAACACTTATCCTGAGCCTATCCCTGAGGAGACCACCGACAAAATGGATACCGTTTTACTCAGATTGGACGACGTTGATGCAGCTCTGACTAATGTAAAAGCTGACATCGCAAGCATGCACAGCGAACTGGTCGGCTTCATGGATTTAGTCTGCGACCAACTCGACTACTACGCACGGAAATTCGATGAGTTGAAGACACGAAAAGACTAGATACTAGTTCTTAGCAGTAGTTTCAGTTTAGTTTAGTCTAGTTTAGTTTCATTTAATCATTTGGATTTTTCGCATTGTTAGTTTTCTTTATGTACTACATACAATCATTTCAATTTTATGTTATTTCAATTCTAGTTTTTATTCAATTATTCTGTTTTCGCATTATCCGTTGTTTGTTGGTTGTTCAATTACATTGTCGTATCATTACTAAGCCTTAAAGTCACTACGAGAACGCCCTCAGAGCAAAATTCTGCGTACTGCAGATTTTGCTGCTGTGACGACCGTCACAGAACCCTGACGAGCGTCACGCGGGTGACGACCGTCACGAATTCAAAAACTGATATCTGATAAAATAGGGTTCGTGTTCTCTTCCACTACCCCCATTACCACTTCCAATCATCCTAACTCCTACCCCACTACAAATTTTCGTCCTCCCCATATTGAACTCTATATTTCAACTCCAATCTCAACTTCCAAACCACACTTTTGTCAGTTCTTCACACTCTGCAGAAAAACCCCAATCTTCAGAAACCTCTCCATCTTCCAACAATGGCAAGGAATGCAGAAACCCCAGATATCAGCAACATTATCTTCAGTGAAGGAGACTTAGGCGAAAGACAGCGAGCAAACTACATCGCATTTTATCAGAGGTCGCTCCAGCCGACTCATTATCTGCACCTTCCATCGCTTATGAAGCTCGGACTCCTTGAAGGCGTAACCTGGATGCTTCAAAGAGCAGGCATCTGGAACCTCTGCACCAACCCACTGCCAACATACGAACAACTCACTATTGAGTTCTTGAGTTCGTTCACTTACGCCACATCCAGCGGCGAACTTAGCCAGCACTCAGGTGCCGCATGCTTCCGGATGTTTGGCACCAACTATTAGGTGAACCAAAATCAGATTGCCAGCATCCTACAGCTACCTCGCGGCGACAACACTCATCGCCGCATCACCGATCAGTTCCAGCACGAAGCTTCCGCGCTGTGGTACCAGTTGACTGGCATCAATGCCGATGGTTGGGACTCCCTGCACGCCACTCATATCCATAACCCAACCATCCGGTACTTTCACAGAGCGCTGAGCAACACTATTTTCGCCAGAGACAGCAACCACAAAGTGAACTCGAAAGAGCTCTTCTTTCTCCATTGCGTCTTCAACAATGAGCCTGTCAACGCTGCTCCATTTCTGTTGGCTCATATTCAGGCCAACTGCAACCGTGGCTCGAAGCCATTCTACTTTGGCGGGATTGTTACTGCTATTGCACTTGGGCTGAACCTTGGCGACCGCCTCCAGCACCTCCATTCCATCCCCTCAGTGTTCCTTGACACCGACCACTACAGAGCCTCTCATCTTATCCGCTCCCGAGCTGACGGCAAATACCATCCGGTAGTGCGTGGAAAGATCGTCCGAAGCATCATCCTTCCGTCCCTCACCCGCACACACCCAGAGGACCGTACCAACTGGTTGTTCGACCTCACCGCCCCTCCTGCTGCCGCTGTTCCTACTCAGGATCACACTCATGGTTCCGACGATGAAATCCAAGCTGAGTTGGACAGGTCCGAGCAGCCAGAGGCATCACAGCCTCCTCCTCCCGAAGGTACATCCTCTCGCCGCCGCTGACATCATCCCGTGCCAGACTACACAAAAGAGGACCTCCGCCGCTCTCTAGACCAGCAGGCACAGATACTCGTGATGCTGCAGCAGCAGAATCAGCGAGCTGACCAGTTCGAAGCTTGGCACCGGACTCAAATGCAACAACTTCACACCGGCCAAGCTACTATCACTGAGAGCCTGGCGAATCTGACCTTGCAGGTCGAAGGACTCCGGGACACCGTCTACCACACAGGAGCTATGAGTTATGAGGACCAAGTAGCCCTCGCCAGAGCCAGAGGACGCCAGCGTGGACGTGACAGAGGCAGCGGACGTGATTAGTTTTCCATTTTCCTTCATTGTTTACTATATTTCAGTTATTTGTACTTTCATTTCAGTTGTATCTCCCTCTCGCATGCTTCAAAAATCAGTGAGGACACTGATTGAGATAGTGTGGGAGCGGAGACTTTATTTCCATTCCACTGTACTCTGAATTTCCTTTATTTCCTTTATTTCCATTCCACTTTACTTTGAATTTTCGTAATTTCTATTTAAACACTTTCTATTTTTAGCAAATAAAGCTCGTTTATATATACTTTTCCCGTTACGCAAACATCCCCACATTATTCAACATAAACAAAAACTTTCGTTCGTTCCTCAAAAGCAAAAGCACCACGAGAATGCACCCGAGTTCAAAACAAGTTTTGAAACTCCGAGGAAACGATAGTTCTAACAAAACCAGTACCGTCCTGACACCTTAGATCCCCGGTTTATGCGAGTCGGTTTCACTACCTACGCGTACCAAAGTCTCAAGTGTCTACGCAAACTCAACCCCAAGTAGTTTATACTAGCAGTCAGCACCATCCTAAAGCACTACTAAGCGAGCGACCGATGCAAATAAGTGTATGATCTCCAAAAAGATGAAAAATCATGAAAACAGAGCTAAATAGCCCAAAAATATAAGACACGTTTCTTTCTAAGTTAGGTGCTCCTCACCCGAGCATTTAGCCCAACGACACGAAAACTCATTGAAAAATCAATGACATAAGCTTATGATCAATGAAGAAGATCAAAAATAGAAATGAGATCATATTCACTAACAGGTCGACTTGCCATGAAAGTGTACGGACAACGGGCTTAATGTGATTGCGCTAGAACAAACAGGGTGAACTTGCCGCGAGAACCTTGACACCAAGCTACAGTAGCATGACTGGGACCGATTTGCATAAAAAGGAGATCTCCGAAGACTTGTAGTCTAGTGTCGTCATGATACTCGTCTTGTTCCTACCAAGAATCCCGGTTTTTCCCTACTCTGCGAACGAAGAAGCTGCCTCGTGCTTGCCGACTTTTTCATGTTTTACTTGAGGACAAGCAAAGAATCAAGCTTAGGGGAGTTTAATAATACGAAATCATATAGATATTTTGATGCATAATTCAACTAAAGTTTAACCGTTTTCGATCCGATTTCGGGTTATTTCCGTGTTATTTGTCTGATGTTTTGCAGGTATTCAACGATCACGTCTAAACAAGGCAACATGAAGAAAAGAAGCAAGCTCAGATGAAATACGGACGAAAAAGGAGTGAAAACATCATGAAAAGCGCAGGAAGCTGTTTTTGCTGATGTGACGACCGTCACAGCTTCATGACGAGCGTCACACGGGTGACGAC
The DNA here is from genome assembly GCA_963859935.3 of Lathyrus sativus. Taxonomy (NCBI): domain Eukaryota; kingdom Viridiplantae; phylum Streptophyta; class Magnoliopsida; order Fabales; family Fabaceae; genus Lathyrus; species Lathyrus sativus. Next base: position 250,551,067 of record OZ012740.1, on the reverse strand, counting down.
CGTCACACCTTGTGACGACCGTCATGCAGGAAAAAACGCCCCACTTCAATTACACGTTAAAGAATCATTTCCAATTCCCACAGAGTGGACCATTACTCCCTAAATTATCTGCCTCAAAGTCCATCATCTTCAATGATAACCGTTGGAATTCCACTTCTATAAAAAGGGAAGAAAGGGA